>JBBPNP010000016.1:0-152989 GCA_038090955.1 Xerocomellus intermedius
CTAGAAATTGACAACGGACCATTACGTACAAAACCAGATGATTTCGAATAAAATCGTGGAAGTGAAGACACGATGGCGAAGATTGCCCAACGCTAAACTATCCGCACCGTCAAGACGATAGACGAATGAACGAAGGATTTTCACTCACAATAACGGGAGGGAAAGGATCGTCAGACATGCTACACCAAGTCCAAGCGGGGCAAAAGACAAGTCTGCGCCCGTATATCCAGCAACTAGGTACTCGATGTGGGCACAAATGCCCAACACGACGAGCGAGAGGAGTGTGATGAGTACTGGAAATGGTTAGACACCAATTCCTTGCGGTTGAACAGCATTATTAGCCTTACTAAAGATGATTACTCTGAACAAAGGAATGATAACCATCTTCACTGGCTACGTTGGTAAATGGAGGGGAGAGAATTGAAAGTGTAGAAGGGGGGAAAATCGAGCTGCCGTCATTTTTAATGTGAACTAATATATCCTAGTGACTTGAAGTTGCTCTCAGGGAGTGGAGTGGTAGGCCATCACACTCGTTTCCGTAAATTGGCTTGGGCCCAGAGAATGTTGTCATAAGAGAATACCAGAGCTTGTGAGGATTTGACTCGGTGAGAGTCAAGTCACTGATCATTGAAAACCTGCTACTGTAGAAGCGAATAGTAAATAGGTAATCATCGCATCGTCTCACTTACTACTAATCTGCAAGGTCGACGAGTAACATTATCGCTTGACGACTCTCTGACGGCCAATTTGATAACTTTTAAGCCCTCTCATTGGCTGGTGAGCACCTAAGCGACCCAAAAAAGTGCATTTAGGTCATGCCAGCCGCGTACCTTCACAAAATGTGCGTTTTCGTGTCGTTTTCGTGGCGTTCCAAGTTGCAGATAGGCTATGAGCCCTAAGTAGGATCTGCAAAGACGGTATGTACTATGGAACGTTAGCATTTACTTGACCACATGCCGATTGACAGGTGTGATTGGAGGGCGCGGCTAACAAAGAAAAGCAAATTCAGGGTCGTTCCTGCACTAAAACGAATTGCAGGTTGGCGGCCGTTCAACTGTTAAAGTTCTCAAATGCGGCTGGTGCAAAGTCACCAACAACAATG
Organism: Xerocomellus intermedius; assembly: GCA_038090955.1. NCBI lineage: Eukaryota > Fungi > Basidiomycota > Agaricomycetes > Boletales > Boletaceae > Xerocomellus > Xerocomellus intermedius. Next base: position 1,103 of record JBBPNP010000016.1, read on the forward strand.
TTACAAACATGACTCTCTGGCGTATCAGTAGAAAGCTCGCACAGGCTCTTTGAATGCCTGGAAAAAGGTTGGTTGATGAGTTGGACCTGAGTCTACTAGTACTGCCGCCGCTCAAGAGATCGAGATAGCTACCGAAATTAGTCTAGTCCTAGGGCTATGCGGCGTACACATTTCCTGAACCGAGTAAATCGGAGTCCCACGTATCCGATAGTTATGCCAGTGGGGCATGAGTCGCATGACAGACTCTCAGTGGCATTTCGTGGACAGGACTGCCAGTTGTCGTCGCCTTCTGATGTAAGAATAATTGTCGAAACTAGTAAAACCAGCTAAATCTAAGGAGAAGATTTAAATTGGTGAGTCACTGCTGTGCGATGATCGGTTGTTTCAATATTTTCGACAGTGAGATCAGTTCAGCCAGGATGCTCATCCGACCCCGGAGTCCACTCATCGTCGCCAGACCTTTTCCGCCGACATCGGGTACTAGATATGCTCTCAGCCGTGAATCAATACATACGCAGTCGATCGCATCGGACTTTGGGCAATTGCAATATTGCCATTACACTAATCTTGGAGGTGTGTTATTTTAAACGTATGTGTTTCCATTGACCAGGAACATCGTGATGGTCGCTTCATGACCGTCGGGAGCGCAAGTATTTCCCTACCTTTCTCCACTACCGCGAACAAATAACGCCACGTCTTTTCAGGTTTGCACTAGTGGCACGTGGGGTAGGGCACAACCCTTCAACCTTGGTCCTAGGACAATGGCGTCGGGCGAGTGTTCTACCGATATTGATATACACTTCGGAATTATATTGATTCCTGGGTGGTACCGCCTTCGGATTGTCCCGAATGTCGAGAGCGTCGCTGTGTCTGATCCTGGTTTTTTGGGAGATCGACTCAGAGACGATGGTCCTTCCCAAATCACCAAATCAAGCCGTGCCAGCACCCTTGAAAGCTTGACCTCTACCGCCCCTGCTAAACAATGCTCCTTCTATGTGTACAGGCTCCGTGAATGAAGCGTTTGACTCCGCGACTTGGTCTACCGCCGACGAATAAACAATCCTCATTCAATTGAGTTTTCCTTGTCCGACCGCCCCGGTCCTGACTTGAATATCTCGCCTGCGTCACTAGGCCCCACTGCAACCGCCAATTGGACACGCATCGACGAAATCCACGTTCATACGGACTTTCTGCTTACCTTTTGATCCAGCACGCACGACGTGAGACGGTGAGAGCGGATGGAAGCGTTTCAGTTCGACCCATTAGGTCCCATGCTTCCTCGGCTTCGTCATATTGTGAGAGGAATACAAAGAACTGCCAGTGGAACGTTTACCCGCGTCAGTAGGTTCGTCTCCAAGATGCGGCGCACAGCCCTGCGGTGAGGCTGTTCGCGAGATTGATATTAGATTGAGAGTTGTAACCTAATGCCCTCACTCCCGTTCAATTACTATAGCTTCCGATTAAATTAGATTTAACACTGATCTGAGCAGGGTCAACCGTGTTTCAGCACTGAGTCTAATTCGGGGGTGTACACACGACGTGGAATATCATGTAAGTGCTCCGACATGACCTTGTGGTTTTCACGCATACAAAACCTTGTCCTTGCGGTGCCTAAAGGCACACCACTTCGTAACTTTACTCTTGCCTTCTGATGGATCAGCCCCCACTCCCACGCTTTTGAGCCGCGACCGAGAAACAGCTTGAAAAGGGTATAGAAATGGCGCTCCCGAGCAAGAAAATATCGGAATGAGGGTGCGAACATAAGAGCGGCCATGCCTAAAACACGCGCAGTGCATTATAAATTTTCCGTGTCACAGCATGGGAGCACTCATTGGAATGGAAAGAAAACACGTTTCCTTTTGATTTGGGCCCATCAGAGAAAGTAGTCTGCGGGTGGACGTTTGGCTGGAATCGACCGGACATCCTATGCGAGCGAGGAGTCAGTATAGTGCGGTCAGTGCATGAATGACAAAAAAAAGTTATCCAAAAATCTAATTATGCGATGGGCGGTCAGCCAACCCCGCATATCGCCTTTAGGTGGAAGCAAAAACCCCAGGATATTTATGTAATCCTGATAATCTGGAACTTACCGAGGGGGCATGCGAGAAAACCTTATACTCCTGAGCGAGGTGTTCATCCAATTCAAGAATCGAAGCAACGTTACCACACCTAAAAATTGTGACAACGAGAAAGCATTATGACCGGAAATTGAACCTCAGATGAAAGGCCGACATTCGCGTGTTCGGAAGTGGAGACCATAAACACTCACCGATAACAATAGTTAGGAGCACTCCACACGGTGACAATGGTTCCGTCAAACATGAGTTTATAACCTTCCATTGCGAGTTGATGGGCGCGCGCGATGAGGTCAATAGCGTTGTTGTGAGCGAACGTCTTGGTGATGTCAGCACCGAACAAGAACCCAGCGCCCCGCGGAGATAAACCCCATCCAGTAATGTCTGGCATGTCACGCGCCCCATCGAGCACATCAATTTAGCAAGCTGGCAGCAACGCACGGCGAGAAAACCTCACCGTCCGGATCTGACCAGAGCAGATCACACATCGGTCCATCATGAGGCACTTCTTGTTTGCGATCTATAGCACGGATCTAGAGGCGGAGACCAGACGAAAAAGGTTGTGATTGAGCTGAGTCCTCTGCGCGTGTTTCGGAGCCACCCATTGATAGGCTAATACATACTTGATCGATGGCTTGAAGGTTTGGACTCAGACCACCGTGCACGCAAAACACCCGGCCGTCCACTATCGCGCCTAGAGCGAGGTAATCGAACACTTCACAGCACCACCTCCACACGTTCGTGCTCCCATACTTCCTTTGGCATTCATCGTAGAATCCGTAGACTTGCGTGATTTGACGAGATTCGTGGTTTCCGCGAATAAGAGTGATGCGTTCAGGATATCGGACCTTCAGAGCGAGTAGGAGCAGGAACGTTTCTACACTGTAATACCCTCTGTCCACGAAATCGCCTGCGGCAATCACGTATGAGTACACTCGGAGACGTAGCGCACGAGCACTCGTCACAGCACCCTAGATAGACGCACCCATGAAAAGGTAATTTGTGCCCGGACAAAACCCGCCAACTTTGAATAGTTCCATAAGGTCATAAAACTGGCCATGAATGTCACCGCAGATCTTTTGTCCGTTATTTGCGATTCATAATCACAACATACATGTGGAGAGGGGGGAATCAAAAAAGCAATCCGCTGGGCGTTCACATCCATGAGTTCAATTCGAAGCTGACGACTCACTGTCACAGGAGAGTCCACGGGTTGAACGTTTGCTTCCTCTATAAGGATTTCACGGGCCTTGAAGCATAATCTCTTCACCTGTTCCTCGGATATTGGTTCACAGCGTGTTAGTTGTTCAATTTGCCTGGAGTCGACCGAGATGATTCGTTTTTGATTAGGCAATGAAAATTGATTGATCGGAGGTACAGGAGAATGATGGACATAATAATGAGGAGCTGCGTGCATCAAAGGCGTGCAACCCACCTGTCGAGGTCGCTGGGCATTTTTGGTCGATATGTGTACCAGATAGGACGCTGACTTATAGTAATAGTAATAGTGAGGCACAGTTGGAGTAGGTGGCACTGCACTGCCTTTCCGTTCCCAGCCGGGCCGTGATGATCGACGACAAACCAATCCTCAGCGACTCACAGCAGTCACCTATGATTCGATCTTCACAGCAATCGTTACTGCCACTGTACATCAGGCACATGCTGAAGGTCACATAGGATGGCAGAGGCGATGTATAAACAACATTGTACAGTATCATGCAGTTGGTTATGGACTATATGGTATATACTTCTGGTACTTCTGGTGATAGTGATGTAGGTGGCGCGGACAAGGGAAACGTCCCCGTCGTGCGACAGGATGATACAGAGAAACCGATCCACGAGACAAAAACGAAACACACAGCAAACGGGAACTAACAAAGACCGGAGAGAGCGGGGTTCTGAACTGTGAACAAACACGGAAGCTGGTCAACTAGGATCTTCCACGCAGAAGGGCGTCATGTTTCCATGTTGTTTGGTTGAGGGAGAGATGCGGTGCATGGTATGGGTAGCTGTGTATGGATGAGTGTATGTACGAGCTTGACAGCGGCGTTGTCGGGATACTGGACACTGGAGAATGCTGTACATGGGAGACGCGGATATCACCACGGATCACTCGCTCGTCCTGGATCGGCGCCAAGATGGGAGGCGGTGAATCGTATCTTGGGAGGCTTTGTTGTGGTATCATGGAGTGGTTGTAGCTCCCATGAATGATGTGGGCCTGCGAAGACACGTAACCGTTGGCAAGCCCCGAGTGATCGGGTACAGACTCGATGGTATGGTATGTGGTTCCATCCTGTCTGTCATCCTGATAGGCAGAGTAGTTGGGCGTGGGTGGTCCAGAAGCCTGGGAGTGGGGGGACACGGAGTGACAAGAGTCTGGCGACGGCGAACTGACCGCATGGTAATGACTCGGATACGACTGCGGATGTGAGATGTGCGAAATGGATAGACGAGAAGAGACAGATGACAGATGAGCAGAAGAAGGGGGGGAGTGATCATGGATATTGTCCATAGACGCATGATGAAGGGTGGAGGGCTGAAGCCGTGGTAAAGGTGACTTTTCACTGTAGGAGTAATCATACGATTGATCCACCGCACCCGTTGGCGGTGCATGTGAGGATGGGGATACATAACCATAGCTCGTATGCTGAGAAGATTCGGTGTACGTCGGTGGACTGTCGGTATAGTGGGACGCCATAGAAGACGGTTGCGAGGTGATATGACCATTTGTCAATCCTTGGGAATGTGGGGAGATCATCGGATAAGTATTCTCCAAGGGAGTTGGAGAACGACTCGAGCTGCTCCCAGAGTGCATACTATCATTGTACACGGGTACATGATGTGCAGTGAATGCTTGTACGAGAGGCGGGGGTGAGTCAGGGGGTGGGGGGATTATCGCATGTTCCAAGGCAGGCGGGGGAGAGGGTGGGTCGCTGGACAGGCGTTCGGGCGTCACAATTGCCGAGGAAGGGCGACTATTTTTTGGACCATTGGCGCCAACGGCACGCGCTATCGCAGCACGCGTGGCAGAGCTCGAGCTCCTCCGTGAGCCCGGGGAAAGATGGATGCGGTAGCTAAATGAAGGCGTCAGTGATATGTCAGTGGACTTGGCTGAAACATGCAAATCCTGTAACTCCGTCCAGGGTCGAGAATGAAGGCAAGCAGATCGACCCAAGACGAGACAGTACGATTACAGTGAACGGACAGGGGATCGCAACGTCAATAGGAGGGATATCGATACTTACTGTTGCTGCAGGTTGTCTTGCCTGGAACATCGAGTCTCGCAGCCGGGGAAGGGGCATTTGTGGTTTCGTTCACCTGTGTGAACGCGAAGATGGCGAGCAAGGTGACCGCTGGTGGTGAATCCACGGTCACAAGTGCTACAGACATGTTTTTTCTTCGTGCCGGACTGCGGGCTTGGCTGGGCAGGGAGGGTAGCAGAGGTGGAGGATGGTGGGGAGGTGGACTGGCTTGAATCGGAGAGGTATTGGGAGGAAGGGTACTGGGAGTAGACCTGAGAGTCCGCGGAGTCATGTTTTGTGGAGTGACGGGGCATTAGACGGAGTAGTGGATATTGGTTTGCAGGGCTGCAGAGACGGCGGGATCAAGCCTTGCGGAGGAACAGGACTCGGAGCAGGCTTATGAGGAAGCACCTGTCAAGGCGGTACGGAAAAAATACGTAAGGCGATAAATCCAGGTGAAAATACACGAAATAAATGGGGTGTACCGCACAAGAGGTCACCAATATATTCGATGACACGTTCGGACCCTGAAATCTGCTAATTCTCTTTGGGGCTGCATTTTGGCTTTTCCGTTATCTGGATCTCGTCGCTAACCGGCAGCTGCCGTCCTGTACGGATGCGCAAATACAATTTCGGCGCGGAACCTTTTGCACCTTCCCAATCAAGCTTCTGTCTTCTCTATCAGTGTGAAACGACCTCTCATACATACACACCAAAAGCCGCTCTATATATCACCTACATTAGAACCAGTGCCACTTCGTCGCCGAAATAAGCTCGCCCAAGTCAGCCACTGTTGACACGTTGACAGGTCGACTTTGATTTCCACGCGTCCAATCAACGCTAGGTTTTCCTTCGGGCACGTGACCTGTCAACGTCAAATCGGGTCCTCCACATCACGGTCCAGCCCAATGGACGGCTTAATCGAACAGCTAACTGAATTGCAACCAAGCGACATTGAGCGTAGCCTTGCGGTGTGTGTCTGGCGATTTCATCTTCTTGTGATCAGGCACGCCAATCCAATCCCCCTCCCCTTTTTCGGTGCCGCCTAGACGTAAACGACGTATCAACAACGTGCGATCACCAATCATTTGCCCTGCTTCATTGGCATGTCATTTCGAGTACGACATCTCTTGATCGGTTGATGCGGTTGTGGACCCAATCACATTGAGCCCGCCTTTGAACTTTCTTACCATGGAAACAATCCTACCAAGTCACTTACTTGTAGTCTTATTTAAATCAAAGCGCCCATTCGTCCGTCAAGGACCGTCAACGGTTCTGCCAGTCGATCAGTCACATTCAATATAACATGATGGTGATGGCGCACCGTCGCAGCGAGGTCAGTTCTCCCAACCAACTTAACTCAGCTTATATCCGTCAACACCTCTCCAAATCCGCTCGCATCGGCCGATCCCATTTTCATGCTCATAAACGCCTTGCCACAGTCCAGATCACCGCCTCTCCTTGTAGAGATCGGTACAATTTCGCTGAGCTGGCCAGTATTACAGCGTGCTGCCCCCTGAAGCCCCGCTTTCACAGCGAGCTCTCTTTTGTGACACAATCTTCTCGCCCAGTATGCGCCTCAGCCGTCGACATGCAGACGGCGTTCTCAAGATTTTCTCCCACACCAAAGACTGCCATGTCGTAGGCACGTTCACACCCCACCTTTTTCATGGTCTCGATCAGCGTTGTGTATAGTGAACTTAAAAAAACTGCCGCACTTGTTGTCTGTCACGGGGCGCCGCCCGAGCCGGAAAAGCAACGAGGCCTCGAATGTTCTTCCGCAGTCTTAAATCCCAAGGCAAGTTAGATGCCTTGTGGTTATCGTTCTGAAATAATCCGATGAGCATGCCCATCATGGAGCGTAATTGGTTGAAGATCTGCGAAGATGTCGGTACGAGATCAGAACAACCCTGAAGGAGTTAAGCTACGTTACCTATATGTACGTACCTGGTCCCCCACCAATGAAGCAATCTTTACTTACGTTCGGGTTCCGGAACTACTGATATGCCGCACCCGCGCCCACACTTCCTCCTTTGAGAGTGGCTCAGTTTGTGTACTTCATTGTACACGCTTCACAAAGTGCCCCGCCCATTCTTGAATTGGAAAATTGCGGCACGTGTTTGCAACCTGCTTGGGACAGCCCAGCGCCGTGTAGCACATGGCGATGCGGCTGCATCAACAATCAGTTACGACCGAACAACCGACCTTCAAGACACAGCGCCCTAGGAGGCGAAGAGATAGTATTTCAATATTCGAAGGAGATTGTTACAGTCAACGCCACTTACACCGCAAACTGATTGTACATGTCATTGTACTTGGTCGCCGGTCTGGTTCACGGAGCCGGTCCCAGGGTCCTGAGTGCCTTCGCAGTGGGGAACCGACGACGAGGGCACTGGCATGTCGAACGATGGAATCTACTTGACAACGGCAGTGAGTATTATGAGGGGAGCTATGCCGACATGCCTTGATGGAGAAGAAATAAACAACAACACGGGAGACCGCGTGCAATGAATCTGTTACGGACTGTCACGCCCCCGGCGCCAGCTGCGGCTCGGAAAAAAAAGGCCAGACACGATACCAAGCGCACTGGTGTCATGTGTCTGGCTGGCTTTGGCGGAGCGGAAGAGTCGCGCTCGCGCTCAAGCGATTTTCGAATACTGGCCGCCGCCGCCATCACTGTAAATGGTGGACCGTCTCTGGTAACAATTTTGAGCAGCCGCACCGCAAACTGCTGGGACCTGGCAATAGATGCGCCATGTCAAACACATCAAGCGATCATCGACGCGGATTCTAAATGACGGCAGCTACAGTCACGTGACCTGTTGGTAAATCTAGATTTCCGTGCTCCCATCTTTCTATCCGCAGCCAGATGGTGCGAAACTATCCGTCAGCATCAGTTTCGTAGAGAGACTTTTCTCTCACCTTCCATTAAGGCCTTCTAAAACGCGTTTATGCTACCACGTTCATAGCTGGCGGTCCTTATCAGTGGAGAGAGGGCGATTGGGTGACAGCGAGTTACGATATACAAAAAAATTCCTGCGCTCTATGCCCAGAGAAAAAAAAATCGGGGCCAACGTGACCATTATTAGGTATTGACAGAAGGTTTGGCTCCTTTTTTTTTTCGAGGTCAGCACTGGGAAATTGGGCATGTTCCGTTTTGTGCCCCCGTTCTGATGGGTCGTTTCCCGAAAGCCTCGAACCTTGGTTGACATTGCTGAGACTCAGTAGCATCTGGATCTACATTTCTTCCGTCTTTTTCAAAAGGTAAGCCGTCTGTCATATACTTATAAATCGCTCATCCCAGACAGGTAAGCTTGGACATTGGGGTCGGACTGATTGAGGAATAGTGGCAAGAAACTTTGTCGGGAAAGGCACCCGTCAAGCATCAGGGGGCTGTGTCAAGTAATCTCACAAACGAATGGGGTGTAAAGCGATCGCACTAAACTGGATCTCTTGGGAATGATTTTGGAGCTTAACTAACAATGCTCTGAGAACCGTGCTTGCATGAGTTGTCACTGTGCAACCAACCCAACATATCTCGTATGGCATACATGTCATGAAAGCATACTCGACAAGTACATGGGAACGAGTAGATACGGCAGAGCAGTAAAATGAAACAAGAGCCTGACATCGTGGTATCATATCAGCTCCCAATCGGCTTCCCCACTTCAAAGCCATTGGTCCAAGCGTGCGGGGCTTCATGTTTTGCATTATGATACCAGATCTGGCGCTCGACTTCAGAATCCCACCTCACGGATCTAACTCTTATCCTGCTCGCAATATATGATTAGAATATGCGAATAGGCTTGCCCATCGTGCTTTTGATGTGCAGCGACTTGACGTTTTGCCAATTCTTCTTCAGTAGTGAGACCAAGAAGTTGATACCTACAAAACCCGCATAAGATCGAAGTCAGAAGGTCGCGTTAACATTGACGCACTCAGCATGACGTTGGCCAACACTTGGTCGTCTGTCATCTGGACGTGTCCAACGGCAACACCCAAACAAAGAACTTTTTTGAGCTGGAATTTGATAGTCGAGCGGACTTCAACGAGTTTGTTTGTCAAGTCTTCAGAGTGGGAAACCGGGGTTGGGAATTTTCCGGCTGTGAGGTGGATTGGCGTGAATATGTCCATCAGCCGCCACTCGCGAATCGGGAACAACACCACTCATACCTTTAGAGAGACCGGGGCCAAGCAGACGAGGAATCTGTTTGATAAGGGCCTCGGAAGCTAAGAAAGCGTCGTATTTCTTGGCGAGCTTCTTGACAAGTTTCTTGTTCTTGTTGAGCCTGCGCGGAGAGGTTGTCATGTATTCGGTTTGAGGTGATCAATATTCATACTTTTTCAAGTCATCAACGGACATGTATTCGAGTTCAATTTGCTTGGCACGATCAATGTCGGCCGCATCGGCGAGGATGCAAATGGACATGCGAGGGCGGGGAATGTTGGGCAATCTGCAATGAAGAAGATCAGCTCCGAACGAGATAATCGGATGAGATTATTACTTTACGGTTCCCGAGAAACGTTTGTCTCTCTGGGGGTCGTAGTTCTTGAGACCGATTTGGAGCTCGATTGTCTCCACAAAGTTGCGTTTTTTCTCGTCATTGGCGGCAGCAAGAAGCTCTTTGACGGAGCCCCGCACGCTTGACACTGAGAGCTTGCTTCCGCTGTTCGCAAACTATCAGCAGAAGAGCGGAAACAGATATCGTTCTCCATACCTCATGCTTTCGTTCTCCTGTCCTTGCCGGAGGTGGATTCAGAGATGATATGGGAAAATAAGGTTTGGGTGGCTAAGACACATATACAGCGTGACATGACTCAGCAATATCACATTTTGTCTATATCCGGTAGAGCGCCCCACGTGACCATCAAACGTCATTGCCTTGTTGTGACTTGTCTCAGGCTGAGACGAGGTTAGTGCGGTTCTATCCTTCTGCAGCACAGAAGCCTTTATCTGTGAATGGTCTTTCAATACCCTCGTCTGTATCCGCCGCATCTGTATTCTGTCTGTCATCCTGTCAATATCTCGTAACATTAGTCGTGAAGGTATGTTGAAATCTCCAGATTGTATTTGCAACTCACGCTACTCTCTTCCGAAGAACTATGTCACAACCGTGGCCAGTTCATCTGTATGTGGCATATACACGCTCTCGATTCTCGGCCATAATGGCTGAATTTATATTATAGAGAAAGTACATCAGAATCTGACCAAGCCTCGCTCTCTCCCCGAACAGCGCTTCTCTCACCTCCTCCCTTCGAAGATGTCGACCCACCGGGACGAATTCCTCGCGGTCCGGGCGTCAGATTCCGCCGTGAGCGCGAACGAGCACATTCCACCGCGTCAACGCGAGACCTATTGGAAATGCTCGTCAACGAGGAGTACGAATCGAAGCAGACGCGCAAAATCCTGTACACTGCGTTTGATCGGCTCGAACACGAAACCAAACGCGCCGACGCCGCTGAAGCCCGTATAGAAGAAACGATACAGCGAGCACGAGCTATCAACGAAGCCAGAGCAGCTGCTCAGCAACAAGCTGCACGCGCGCAGGATGAACTGAAGCTGTACAAACTGCAGCTGGACAATGCCCAGAAGGAAATTCTTCGTGCACAGGACGTACTCAAGGCTATTGAGGCACAGCGTGATGAAGCAGAGGCTGCAGCCGTCGCTGCTCGTTCAAAGGCGCGTAGGATGAACGAGGAGCGTTTGATAGAATTGGCCCGAGAGGAGGGTCGTCGATTGGGTTTCGAAGAGGGTGTTCGCCGAGGTAGGAGAATGGGTCACAGGGAACTCTATGAAACAGGAATCGATGATCCACGTGACGACATGCGAGAGGTGGCTACCGCGGTGGTGGACAGGTTACTCGAGGGTCGTGATGAACCAGAGGAAATCGAGGTCCTGGAGGAGCCCACCCCCATCCCACCACCCTCCACTTCCAGGACTGCTCCTGAGGTGCACCGCATCGAAACTCCAGTCAACTCATCACTTGAAAACCAGCGTCACAGCTCCCGCAGCAGGCGAGATCGTTCAGACAGTGCCAGCAGGAGTACCCTGAGGCATGCACCTGACCCAGTTATCCTTTCTACTCCGACACGAATCATTCCTGCTGGTATGCCCTCCATACCGACAATCACCAGCCAGACGTCTCGACCACAGTCAGTATCTCAACCCTGGGCAGGTCCTCCTACCGAGCCGCCGTTCAGCAGACCTACTTCCAGTCGGAATTCACCGCCGAATAGGCGTTACTCTGATGTCCCCCCGGACGGTTATATCCCAACGGCTGATGCTAATCATAACATTTCTCTTCCAGCTCCTCACGAATTACAACGCACCATACCTTCTCCAACGCCTTCTCAACAAACCTTGGGACCGGCCTCGGAGAGAGGCAGGAGCCGTGACTACATGTATGATAATTACCCTCCGCGTCGGGGTTCTCCCGACGAATCGCTGGCTTCTGCGAAACAATCCGCAGCTTCGACTATTTCTCAGCTTGACATAGTTGGTTTACCGACCAGTGCCAGGCATCGAGATCGTTCCCAGGGTTTGAGCGTCATCCATGAAGACGCAAGCATGCGGTCGGAACGCATGACAGACTACTCACAAACGATTGCATCCACCTCCCAGGCAGGGCGGAATTCATTCTCAGAAATGAGAAGCAGCGAGACACTGCGCCGGGACAGGAAAACGAAACAGCGACTTGCAGATGAACTGCGATATTCTGACCCTTCAGAGGCCGAGCAATGGAGACGACAATCTGATAGTGTATGTGCCTTATATTTTAATCCGCTCACCAACTGACTTGTCTATTTTTTGTGCCAACCCTAGTCACGTTCTCAACAACCTCACGACGGCCCTCCGAGGCATCGTCCATCCCTTATCACAGTGCCAACACCGCTATCCCCTCCCAGAGCCCTACAGCAGCCAGATCTTCGACACCGACGGTCGGCTTCTGAGCGTCAGGGTCGCTCAGAGACGCGGAGTGAACACAGAGATCAACGTAGACCGCTCTCGTCAGATAGTTCCGTCCCTGAGATCAACGTCGAGCCTCCGGTAACTACCTCATCTTGCCCTTTTTTGGATCAACTAACGTTAATTGAATGAAAATGGCAGTCAGGGCCCTCATCTGATGCTCCATCGAGAGGACGTGGAAGCATTCCTGTCAATGGCTTGTTAAGTCCCGACCACGCCCACCACCCTCTACCGGTTCCTGCGCCTCCAGGAACTAGCGGTCGCGGTTCGCCGGTCATCCCGAATTATTCAGTGACTCCCCAAGCAAACTTGGCAGGGCAGATCTATACTGTTCCGTCAGATGGCCAAGTTCCCCCGGGTTTCATCCGGTCGCCAACCGCGAATGGCTCTTCTCAGGGCCCTGTAATACCCCAAAATACGGGCGGTGGTGCCCCGCCTCAGCACCACGTTGTTCCATATAGATCTTCATCTGAGAGAGAGACTGGTCGATCGAGGAGCCCTATATCTTTTTACGCGACGTCACCAGTGCCTACTGGAGTCACATATCCCGCGCCTCCCGTATCTCGGTCTGCTGCATACAACGCAAGCCCCTATCCTCAGAGCGCGGACAGTAATCCTTCGGTCACGTCGGAGGGGCGCCGCAGGCGTGATAGCTTAAGCGCCACTGCTGGGATGACGCCTGCTTTCAAGGCCAAGCCAGTACAGTCGACAGGAAGTGCCGACGGTGGTGGTCGCGATTCCCGTGATTCCAGGCGGCAGTCGAACGTGTCCTTGGCATCTCAGCAGTCGCGACCGTCCTATTCCCGATACAACCCAGGCTTGTACAATGATCCTGCTTATCTCGCCAGCAGTGATTCCCTCGTGGATTCTGTCACGGGCGCGAACACGGCTGTAAATGGCGGTGGTGGGCCAGTCAGGCCTGTGCGTGTGCATGCATCACCTGCGTACGTGTATGCTCACGAATAAGCGGTGTTCGTGTATTTTTCCTTTCTTGTTTTCATTTTTGTTGTTGTTTGAATGTTGACTTATTCGATATGTTCCGTGTAGTAGTGATCGCATGTATTCGCAGCTGTAGGTGGATCGCTCAGATCCTTAGTTCGTGACACTTCCCAGAAGATGCCAACTTCCCGCACCGCATACGAGCCTAAAGAGGGGAAGCGTGTGTAATGCTCACTTGGAGACGGGCTGGTCACCAGACTATCACCTGGTCGCGGCAACGTTGTGTCACTTCAGAATTGACAGATAGAAGGAGGCACGGCCAGATATAGCTACCTACCCCACTGGTCTCATGACATTGGCCACATGAGGACGTTTGCTCACCCACTTTTCTCACTGGAAACAAAGTCAAGCAGCAATCCGCATCAATCGGCATGGGAACGACTATTGTCATCTGGGTCGTTGATTCAATCGTAAGAAAGGAAAGATGCGGAATAGGGGGAAATTACTCAAGGCACAAACGTCCTCGCACGCTATCATGCCTCGGATTAAACTCACCGATTAACGTGTAATCGATATCGACAACTGGCTCGGTGAGGGTCGAGGTGATGATGATCTGATGCCTACCTTCGTACTTGTCTTGTCCGATGATATCTCCGTCAATGGAGTCGTGGTGGACGGCCAGTCGGGAGTCTCGGTCCCACGCAAATTCCGAACTTCATCATGGCTCATGAACGGTGTCAAACCCTCCAAATGTATATTGCGGGACAAGTACCGATCGGGCAAAAATGAAGGGGGCGACTTTGTCGTCGCCATGGAAACAGACTTGCGGAGCGACGTGATCAACCGTTGTAATGTACCTTGAGAATAATCAACTGATATGAATATGAACCGAACCAACGGTAACCTGAGCGCTTTCAAAGGCTTATCTGAGAACCTGCACGCCGACCAGATATGATGGTGTTGCCTCGAGGTTGCGCTGGTCGTCCGTCGCTACAGCACTGAGGTTGATTCATCAAACCTGTAGAAGGCTTCGAAACTGTACCCTAACTTGTCACTGCGGGAAATGGTCGCGTTGAAAGGGGGCCCCTTGCCGGTGAGATTCGCCACCTATTCAACTCAGCCCGCCGATGCACTGATGCACTGCAGAAAAGGGGTAAACCAACGGTTCGTAGCTTGTTCCTCATCCAATGTCTTCGGTGTCCTGCATGCACGTGTCTCGGATTTCCACACCAACTGAATGGTCGCCACGTCTCGGTCAGACAGCGACCACCATCACTGTTCGCCACCATAGCTGGCGGCGTCAGGTTCCGTCGAGGATCTTCAGGTCAGGTGGGTTATTATCTTGCGTTTTTGTCACCGATGTCATGGCAATCGTAGACGCGCATCACCCCACTGCTGCTTTCGCCTCCCGTTCTTCAAGATGCGACGTGGTTGAGATTAGCTTGCTCCTATTACCAAGAACACGAGCCAGCCCTTGTTTGGTAAGCTAGGATGTCTCTGGAAACATGTTTACAGTGATAGTAGAGTATCTACGAGACAATCATGTTCGAAGACGAGGTGAGTGTACAGCTGTCAGTCCCCATCTAGACCTCCAGATAAAAGTCTCTTCGTGGTGACCGGCAATTGCGGCGAAAAAGAGGTAAGTACCCACTCAGACGGAGGGTCCATGTCAGACTAACCCTTTCATTCGCCTCATCGTGAGGGGCCGATATGTTCAGGGCTATTTTCTGCATTCCACCCGCACCGCTCGCGACAACAACTCACATTTCTTAGCCCTCGACTTTTCCAGGTGATGGCGTGACATTGCACAGGCTCGCGGCGCAGTCAGTATTTTAAACGACAACCGTTCCTAATACCTTCGAGTCTCGCATCACCACAACATCATCCTCCGACGCACATTCCCCCACCAAGACGCGCCAGCCTTGCACAACTCATCTTCCTCCCGGAAACGTGCCGCATCCCCCGCTTTCCACGCCGCATCGGTTTCTAAATCCACGTCCAAGAGTGGTACGAGATGTTGCCGCCTCCCAAGACCGAACCATTCGTACGCGACGTAACCCACGTAGAGAACGATGTATAACGCGACACCGATGTATGTGGCGACGACGTTCTGACAAGAACATCGACACGTGAGAGACGCATCATGACATAGGATATGAACACTCACCCTTGCACTGAAGGGTTGCACTTTGACTGCCGAATACCCCTCTGCAATGAACATGAGCGTTGCAAGGACGATGACGCCGATGGGTAGCAAGGGGAACAAAGGTTGCGTGTAGGGCAAATCAGAGAGAGGTCGTCCCTGTGCTTTCCATGCAGCTCGAAAGCGGAGTGAAATGAGTCCAATAGAGCCCCACACCAGCAAAGCTGATATCCCTGCCAAGTTGAGCAACCACGTAAAGACGATACCTTGACCCCATATGGTGGTGAAGAAAGCGAGGAACGACGCTGCTAGGGACATGCTGTGAAGTCGTTATCGTGTGACGCGGTTCTGAGTGGTGGGGATGCTCACAATAATGCAGGAATGGGAACACCATTCTTGTTCGCCCACCCAAAGATGCGGGGTGCCTGTCCTGTCCTGGCCAACGCAAATAGCATTCGGGAACTTCCATAGAAGGCGGAATTAGTCGCAGACAACACTGCAGTTAGCAGGACTGCATTGACGACATGCACGGCGGCACCAAAGCCCGCACGTTGGAATACAACAGTCAGCGGAGACGCTGTTACATCCGAGTCTACAGATCAGGCATGTCAACAGCCGCGAATGATGCGCAAGGATGAAAGTCTCACCGTACGCTGCCCTTAGTAACGTCGGATCCTGCCAATTGATGCACAGTCCGATGGTTAAGATGGTAAGGGCATAGAAGAGCACGATTCGGAAAAACGTCGCTTTCACGGCACTCGGAACTGCTTTCCATGGGCGAGCCGTCTCGCCGGCGGCCACGGCAACAAGCTCCGTTCCTCCAAAAGAGTAAAACGCATACACAAACGTTTGTGCAAAGTTGGCAAATCCGCCAATGAACGCTTGGCCATTTTGGAAATTTGTAAGCCCCTGAAACGCGTTCAGTCATGAGGACTCCCTGGCGCAGTCACTTACGGGTCCTGGGTGACCTTTTACCCCACCCCAGTCATAAATGAGGCCAACAATGATGAAAAGGATTATCATCACGACCTTGATGGAAGCAAACCAGTATTCCGATTCACCTGTTCAGAGTCAAGCCTGCCAAGCAAATACAACATGGGAAGATCGTACCGTATACCCGAACATGTATCAGCTGCATCAAGAATATCGGAGCGATAATCGCGAGGGCCCATTGCCAAGGCTGCACTTGAGGCGCCCAAAACTACATGCCATATTCCATCAGCATACCAGCACCCCGTTCACCCCGGTACAAACCATACTTGTAATATCACAGCGGCCGCTGTCAACTCGCTCGCTGATGAAATCAAAGAGGTAGAGGAGGACAACTCTCCTAACTGCAAGCTAGCCTGTATGCATGTACTCACGTATCGTCAGGCTCCTGTGACGGAACATGAGTTACATGCAACAGAGTGGACAGGGACATCATGAACCACTGCAACCAATAATTCCAACCTATTGTACCAAGGGAGTCAATGCTCAAGCTTCTAATTCCGATAGCATGATGTTACCTAGCGTAAATCCGAGAGCAGGGGACACAAATCGACTACCAAACACCGAGAATGCACCAGAGACCGGGAACATGGCAGCCATTTCGCCTCTAGGTGCAGGGGGTGGACGCGTGATCATCCCTCGGAGCGCCAAGGGAATGACTTACAGTGTAATGACCACGGTATAGACAAATACACCGACGACTATGTAGGAGAGCAAGGCACTTCCTGGACCGGCGAGTGCAATAGCCTTTGGATGGACGAAACGTGAATATGATAAAAACAAACACCTAGGACCGCCCTGCTCACCGACCCAGCACTCAAAAAGATGCCTGTCCCAATCGTTCCGCCAATGGCTAAACGTGTCCGCTATAAACATGGCCAGGACTATGATAGAGGCTCATAGAAACTCACCAATCATCATCAGATGTCGACTCTGCATAGCTCTTTTCGTTTCATTCTCTGAACTTGTGCTTGTAGAGAACATGGCCCGTAGTAGGTCCAGGGTTGGCCTCTGTCCTGGACCTTCTGCGGCGGTAGGTTGCTTCAGATGTTGCAGCTCCTTGTCGTGATCCGTGACCTTTCCCTCTGTTGTACTTGAGGATATGGGTCGTCTCGGGTGCACGGGACTCCTTGACGAGGTAGTTGCCGCCATTATTTCTGAAAACGTTGGCTGGCGAGTCAGAGCCCCGAGTGACCGATTCAGAAGAGACATAGTCGGTCAGGAAAGCGAAGAAGAGCGGAGATTATGACAGGTCATTTCAAGGTACGATTATGACGTGGCATCTCGCACAATTTTGGAATCATTCTATTATAAGCTAGTCTCAAGGTATACTTACAAGACAGACAGTGAAGTGTTGCCGGCCGCGAACTGAGTCGAGTCGAATGGAAGTGCGGAGTTCGGAACATCGACGCGGCGGAACGAACAAGTTGATCAAAGACGGCCCGAGCCCTGTGTAGATGAGCGAATTTCAAGACTTGGAGCAAACTCGCAGAGCCTCCATTAGCCGTGAAGAAAGTCGGCCCCTTGTCAGCGTGCATGGCTCCGCGTTCGCAAGGGACCGCAGAAGCTTGGGCAGGAAGGTCATCCATAGCGACTTGAAACAAAAGGGGGAAAACACATTCCTTCCGCTGCCAAGGAGAGACTCTAAGTATCTAGTTGGAATACGGTTACAATCTTGGTCCTGCCAACAGGGTATATAGACGGCGTCGTCACAAAAACGTATAATAGAGACAGTGAAAGTGGGTTCGGAGATATAGTACACCAACGAACTATTAAGCGATTATAATGCGTTTAATGTTCCAACGGAGAAGAAGACGGTATAACATGTTCATAGAGGGCGTAGGTGTAGAATGGGTGACGCGCGGACGCTAATTAGTTACGGGGGTGAAAGGTGAGCTTGCACTCCATGGCGGCTGGGAAGATAACCTAGGTGACGAGTTTCCTGAGTACAAGCCCACGGACCAAGCGGGCAAACTCACGAAGGCGTCCTTGATTTCCATACTCCTCTCGTTGGTTTCAGGGGGGGCTGAAACGGTAAAGTTCCTGATCAATGCTGCAACTATGATTCTCAGCATCATGTAAGCCAAGTTCATCCCTCCACAGTGGCGACTCCCTGTCCCGAATGGCATCAGGTACTGCGCCATCTTCTCAGTGGCGTCTGGTCCCTGCAGCCATCGTTCGGGGATGAAGCTATCCGGGGAGGGGAAGATGGTGGGATCACGGTGCATCGACCAGCTTTGCGTAGCAATTACCGTTCCTGGAGGCAGGGCATATCCCATTAAATCAAATGATTCATCCAACGCGCCGTTCTTAGAAATCGATGATGGAACAACACGCTCCAGGTCGCTGGGTGTCGCAGTGTACAATCGGAGACCTACGCGAATTGAGTTCCCTGGGTATTCAACGTGCGGCATAGCCAAGGAGATGCATTACCTTCTTTGATAAACGCGTTCAAGTACGGAACCTTCTGAAGGACAGCCAAGTCTGGCACAACATGGCAATCAGGCATGGCTTGGTCGAGTTCCGCTTGTAATTTGCCCATAATGTCTGGCCTGCGAGTCAATTCCCAGAAAAAGTATGACAGGGAATTGGAAGTGGTATCGGAGCCCGCGATCCTTCAAGTGACATTTAGACCTCCACTATGGACGTTGCATTAGAAAGAGGAACGAACATGTGCCCCATCATTTCCGAAATGATATCGTGGTCCGGCATCTGTTGTTGGGGCGAATACTTGTATTCAAGGAGGCGCTGCAGCAGAGTAATTCTCTCCGAATCTGAGGTTCCCCCCATGCCTTCTTTGGCGCGCATCTCATACACGCGGGCGCCGACAAACTAAATAGTTCTGTGAATGAGGACTGGAGGCGACGATTCAACAATAAGCGAACACAAACCTCGCCAATGATCCTATCCGAGTCGCAAATCTGGCGCCATCGCTGGTTTGGGATACGGCAAACCAAGTTCCATAAACAAGATGGCATAGTGCTTCGCTGAGAGCACCCAGTCAGCCTGTGCCACGGTCTGCTTAAACTGAACCTACGACGATTCCTCTCTTTGGGAAGTCAGATATCGCAGTCGCGATCGGATCCATCCCACCGAGGATCCATTTGCTGAGCGCGCCTTGGCGATAGCCGTTAGAGGATGAAATGATGACATCAACCATGAAGTGACGGAACAACGCGAGACAGTCCAGGGGATATTTACCCCCGACATGCTCGAGAGCCTAATTCATATTGAGATGCGGGAAAAGTAGATTAACTGCCACCTACGGTTACGAGTTCTAAGATATGGTCATACGCTTCCACCTGGAACAGGGCCAAGTTCGCTGGAGTATAGTGTTGCGCATACCCCTTCCGTCGCACCGCATGCCCGATATGATCGAGCGTGGTCATTCTGCGATCAAATAAGTACATGTACACAATGATTAAGGAGAGTTGTGATTACGCATGGTTGTTCTCGTTCCTATTAAGGGATGGGTCAGCTTGAGCGAAGGTAGGGGATGAGCGACTGACGTAAGGAGACTCTTGTAGAACTTGCTCTTGTCAAATTTGTGGATGGAGTAAACGCTTCGCATTGATGTGATGTCCTTGAATATCACCTTGTTGGGACCGACACGCACAACTGGGCCGTATTCCTCAAAAAGTCGGTGATTGGTCTTGCATTGTTGGAGGCGGAGAACGTGTGTAGTCATCCAGAAATCGGACACCGCCGCGTACCAGGGACCGGGTATCGCACTCAGGGGAGACAAGAAGAGTCGGTATATTGCGCGCGCGACGGCGTAGAATATGACGAGGGAGACGAAGATGAGGACGATATTGTGAGGTATCCAAGACAGGGAGAGGGCGGTGAGTGTTCCTGTTGATTCCATAGTGATGAAGTAAAGAATATGGAGAATATGGAGAATAGAATTCAAGAACGGGGAGAGGAGTTCAAGGTCGCCTGCGTCGGTGCAGGGGGTAGGGGGACGTCCGGGGAGAGGGGGGGCAGCCACTGATGAAGAGAAGGGGGAGTCGACCGACTCTTATACGCATCTCCTCGGAGGTGTGACAAAAACATATCATAACAACAGTCACAAGCAAGATTCCACCCGCCGAACATTCGACCGGACGTCATCGGTACTCTGCAGACCGCACAAAAGTCGATCGCCTTTCCCGATCGGGATTTTGCTATATCCCCAAGGACATACACCCACCGAACCGTGACACCTGGTGACTTTATCGCTCAGTCTGCACCGTAGGGACTGCGAATAGTGCAGATGTAGTATTTCACTTGACGCCGCTCCAGACTATCCGTTATGGGATACCAGCATGCTGCAAAAGACCCGCAGTGACCTATCGTCGAAGTCAGTGAGACTGGCCCTAACGTACGAGACGCCTACAGGAACTGTCTAACCCCCGTTCTGCATAGAAAAGGCACAAACCTGTCTTCCCAGCGTCCACATGGCGCTGTGGGGGAGCTCCAGCTGCGTCTCGAACGCTCGCATTCCTAGATTGTCTATATTCGAACACAGAATTCGTTCAGCGTAAATCAGGATAGAATACGTCAAATCATCACAGGAATGCTGACCGGTGACCTGTCCAACAACCCCCAAAAAGGCGGTGTTAATGAAGCGCCGCCCTCAAGCAAGGCACCGTGTTCCTTGATGAATTTTCATTTTCAGAACTTCGAAGGGCAAGGTTCCTTTGGAAACAGGACCGTCCCAAGGGGACTGCAACTCCAGATCATGACCCGCAAGTTCTAGGAGACGGAACGTCCAATTAAGAAAAAGAAACGTCCAGAGACGGAAGGTGATACATGGCAACGAAGATATGAAAACTGAGGGTGTGGCGGACGCCGCACGGTGAGGCGATATTGGATGTAGCGAAAAGCAGATCCGTGTTCGAAAACAACTCCAGTTGGCCTTGCACGGATCGACAAAGTTTCGCGGAGGAATTTTCTGCACATCACGTGGCAATTGGCCTCGTTGCAGATACTTACTGGCGGGCAAGTATTTGACGAACGGGGATACAACAGTGGGCTATATGAACCTTGTATCCACGCCCTTCTGTCAGGCTCATGCGAGCAGGAAGATTCCACCGGCCAACTTGATCGGGAATCCTCGGCGCGGCGCTACTGCAACCTGCGCTGAGTTTAAAATTTACGATTCAGTGCTCTCGGCCGATCCATCCATCTTGGACCTCTGTTCATCGCGCATCGTTGCTCGGCTTCCCAACATTCTCCACGCCTGCGAGCTCCGTTCATCTCCTTGATCCACCGCCAACAGTGTACTACACAAACATGGCATGTGGTTGCCTCCATCATCCAGCCTTGTCAACTTGGTCGGCAATCTTCTGTCCACTGTCAAGTATTAGTACCGATCACACATACATGGAAGTACATACACTAGCACTGGATCTGCCTCGTTGTTGGGTCTTTTCGGGATAAACGCCGACATTATGGAAAGGTGAGATCATTTCACCGCAACTCAATCGACCTGGGTAGTCTTACCAACACCCTTTATCTACCGCTTTTTACCTCGTGTAGAATCATCGCTCTAATGCTAGCGGGCTTCCTTTTCCAAGTAAACAAGCTGCTCGATCGTTATCAATTGGTCACAGTGGCGTAGTTTACATCTGTCCGTTGTCCAAATTGTCCATGCGCGAAATCTCGTCAAAACGCCACCCGGTTCCTCAAAGAGCAACACGGATAGTGCGTCTTCCGTCTCTTCGGAAAATGATGTATTAGCCTTTCAGCTAACGCTAGCGTCAGATCAGATCGACGCCCAAATACCGATTGCCACGGTCAAAGTCAGAAGCCAACTTATGCGTGGACCGCTGACGGCTTTGCCGTTGGAGGTACTGGCACCGAGTGTACTTCCAGACCAACAGTATCGCGTGAAACAATTCTCGCATACCCCGCTCCTCGTCTCGCCTGCTCTCTCACGTGCACGGTCAACGATTGCACATGCCAGGCAAGCGGGCCACTCAGGGTCGGTTGTCACACTGGAGTTTGGAGGGTAGCCCTGGGTGGTGATGTCAAAGGTCTGGTCGAGCATCGCCTGAATCTCCGAAGAAGTATAGGAGACTTTGAGAGTAGATGTGTTGGTCACAGGTGCTTCGCCGTTGTAAGGAGGACCGCCGTTCGCGAGATATATTACGAGAGGCGTGCTTTCGTTTGCACTCGTCGTATTGCATCCAAAGAACGTCGGCCTCGTACTGAGGTTCTGTGCAGTGAATTCCCCAAGAGATGTTGGCACAGGAGGGAACGAGTACGCTGATGAGAGCAACATGGTCCGATTTTGTGTAGCCTGGTGACTGATGACTGGTAATAACCTATGTATGAAATGGAGACTCACGATCAACGAGCTCCCATCGGCGAAATTGTTAACATCTGAGGTCTGTGGCGTGTCAAGCTACTAGCTGCAGCAGGGTTAGCACTCTACTCACAGCATCAATTGCCAATATGGTATCTAGGCCACGAGCTTTCACGAGCAAGGGTTGTATCGGAATGATTTCTCCATCCTCACCACCGTCCACAAGGCTGAGATACGTCTGGTTTGACGATATGAAAGTCTCCGGTGCGACGCCGTAAAATGGATTCGGCCACAATGCAACATCAAGTTCGATACCTGGCTCTGGCAGGAGCGAGTTTAGCAAAGAAAGCTCAGGGCCGATGTTAGACTCCAAGGTGCCCTAAAGTTCTTCAGTCAGTGTACGGCAACATTAAACGGTGAACCTACAGTGAAGTTGTATTCATTGAACAGCTCAGAAGAGGACCCAGCCACCAGCGCTGACTGGTCATAGTTCGTAATGCAGATGCTGTTATTCCTCGTGCCCAAATACTTTGTTGGCGCGAAAGCGGATAGCATGGGATCAAAGGAGCCCATCTCAACTATGTTCCATGTTAGTGTCAACACCCATGAACGGATCGCTTATACTGACAAACGTTGAACTCAAATATAGGATTGGAGATCGGTATGTAATTCTTCGGTATAACGTCCGACCTATTTTTACCTGGTGCAGAGAGGTCTGAAACGATAATTGGAAATGGTATCGTGTATGATGTGAACGATTCGCTGAAATATGTATTTTAGTACATTGTCATTTCACCTGTCCCTCGGTACCCAAGCACTCACGTCTCGGCGACTGATGACCACAGAATCCCCGCGCCATGGGTGTAGGATTCATCGTAGAAATTCGATGGGAATGTGCCATTGGCGAAATGTCTTGCCAATGCACGCGCCCAAAGGTCGGCAAATGTCACAGCATAGCCAGCGTCGTGCTTTCCCCGCAATTCTTCCACCAAATCAGTGAGGTACTCAGTATCAGTGATGGCATCGGAACTAGGCGCGTATAAGCTGTATTCAGCGTTCCATCCGCCCCACGAGTTGTTAGCGACGGTGGGATTAGGGTATCCGAAGATGAGCTCCTGCATTATTGGAAAGTTGGCTTGTGCGAGGGACGTCAAAAACCACGATCCTCCCGACAATCCTGCCAAGTAGGTTGCCGTTTGAAGCAATCCCCCTAAACCGGCACTGTTTGAGGAGGCGTTCCTCCCATCCAACGCATTCAGTACGCCGGCACCAAAAATCGCGGCCCGGTAACTTCCTCCGCTCGTCGCAATGCCGAAGTTAGGGGTCTGGGAGCTGGACCCGCCCAGGATACTAGACACGTACGAAGGCAGAGTGACATTGGTGGCCTCGACGTTCGCAAGGTAGCTTTTCCAGGCTTGCGGGATGACTTGTGATCGGCGAGCTTGGACGTACGCAGCTTCGGAGGTGGAGAGGGTTTGATTTCCAGGTGATCCCGCCATGCGAACGAGCGTGAAGCCCTGTGGACAGGCCCCTGCCACTGGCGTGTACGCCTGCGAGGCAATACCCTGCGCTGCGACTAGCCATGCCGGAAGCGATAACAGACAAAGCCAGGTGGTGATGTTGATTCCCAACCTCTGCAACATCACGCTCAGGTTCGATCAAGAGGGCAGGGGGATGAAAGGGAAGAGCAGGTAGTGGGTCGCTGCTTGGCCTGATTCGCCCGTTAATTTATAAATGCTGTTCAAGAAAACGTCACACACAAAAATAAAGGGGCTCGCTAGTGTTGCCGTCGAGTCGAAACGAAGTGGCGGAGTTCGTTTCACTTCCATCGAAGTGAAACGAACCGATGTTGTTCGAGGGCGGTCCAACCAATAATTTGGCAAACGACTAGGCGAGTAACTGCGTCGAATTACTACATTTCGAACCAGGTTAGCTCAAGAAAAAGCTTCATTCAACTCAGTTCGCGGAACGCTACTTCCGACACAACCCTCAGCCACAATTGAAATTCGACTGGGAAGCATGTCACGTACACATCATGATGCATAAGCCAACTACCAAATGATAGGGAGCGCAACCAACGCGAGCGAGTGGGTCTACAAGGTGTGGACGAGGGTGGTCCTGTCGAAAGCCCTACCAAGCAGCGACCCATGTGATCTACCTGACAACATCCGGGCGTCAGCAGCGTCCAATCTCCCAAATATAGGCTGCCTGCACACACATGAGTCGTGGACCTCTCACAGACACCATAACAAACCTTGGTACACGAGTCCTCGCTGTTGAAGATGGGGTGATATTCGGTACAACGCCATCCCACAATAAATAATCGTGGTTCACCTACCAGAAGTGCCTTGAGACCTGCTGAATTTACGTTTTTCGATCGCCCTGCAAATGACGATAGTAACTTAGAAAAAATTAATCTACAAGCGTCGATTTTAATATGCATCTGACGTCCGAGCTGAGGGCAGACTTGGTAGTAAGACTGGGCCGACTCAGCGAAGGACGTGTGCGTTTCAAGGGAGTTTCTTCATTAAACCTCCGACCTGACAGCTAGGTGCGTGCGGCTGGGATCCAAGTGGATGAGTATCTCTGAGAGAGCGAGTGCCATGTAACCAAATTGTAGATAGACAGCACTCACAGGCAAACGATCCTTGTCACCGGAGCGGGGATTCCCGGACTGCCGAGATGCGTAAAAAGGGGTGATGGTCAATTACGGAAGACTTTCAACCTGCTGGCGCCCCATTTCTCTTGAGTTGACCCATCGTGATCCACCCACGGGTCTTCCACCATCATCTGTGCGGACAGCCAACTCGGTTGCTCTTTTCTTTTCTTACTGGTAGGACACTTTATCGAACATATCTTCGAGCATTCATTGATCGTGCTCCGCACCAAGGTGCTGCGCACGAAACCTGTTCACTGGATATATTCTAGTTTGGACAAGGAGTTATGGCTCCACCAGTAGCTGTATACGTTGTTGCAGCTGTCGTAGGTGTAGCAGCGGTGTTTGCGTTCAAAGAGGTACGTATCGTACGCTCGCATCCCCAACGAAGAAACACGTGCACTCACACGCCCGTCGTCTTTCGCTTCTTCCCGTTTTACTATCTTTACCCTCCAGTTCGTTTACGAACCGCATATAGCCCCCACCTTTGAGGCATGGGCTGAAGACTTTCTTGAGCGGAGACGCGCGGCACGCAGGAGACGTGCAAGCGCCGTTCCAGTGAGGACGTCTCATCGTCGCAATTCATCCTCTCCCTCCGATTCATCACATCACGACAATAATCCTCAGAGAGATCGGGGTGAGAATGATAGAGTACCCAACGATTTCTCTGTAGATGAGTTCGAGCTAGAAGCACTCGCTTCGAGAGAGGTAGATGAATGGCGGAATGAAGTACTCAGAAGTCAGGAAAGGACAAAGGACGGTCTGAGAAGGCGAAGAACGAATCGACTCAGGGATGAATTTGATGGTTTTGATAGCACGAGCACAACTCTAGACGAGGTGAGTGTCCGATAACTGTCCTTACATCCAGGCGTCCTCAATCCAGTTGTCAAGTCATTTGCATCTCTTACGCACACCCCACTCGCATCGACACACGTGATCTCGAATGTTTCCTCCCCAATTACAGCTAGTACCCTGTCACTGCCTCAGACGCCGACTCGTCGCTTCCGGTCTGGATCTCAGTCGACGACAACACAAGGGAATGTTGGTACATTATTCATAGCTCCACACTCTTCGCCCTCCCCTATCCATGAGATACCAGTGATGTCTCCGAGGATGGAACTCCTCGACTCCGCTGTTCCGACACCTCGCCGACCCACCGATAGCGACCATCTTGACGTCACTTTCCCGGCCCCCCTTGCAATTCCCATCGCTGACCGCCGTTCACCCGCAACCGAGGGTGCGCCACACCCCCTGCCATTCACGCCAACTTACCAAGTAATGGCTGATGATTCTCCATTTGGACCCCTTCTTCCGGACACGCCCCGTTCAACCGCAGAGATGTACGGAGAGAGGCCGTTTTCCCCGATTACGAGGGTGATGGGATCTTCGTCTGGCTCTGTGTCCGCCGCTGGGTCAAAGGGGACGCTCTCTTCCAGGGCCAATTCTATGGGTTCAACCCGAACGCTTGGAAGTTCTGGAGTTCTCAGGAAACCCAGCGGACTCGTGAATGAATTGGTAACGAGTGGATCCGACGACGGCGGCGACGAAGAAAACCACCCGCACGCTGCCATGTCTACTTTCACACTGGCGAACCCGGGTCCAGGAACGAATGAATCGGTCATTTCTTCTCTCTCAGAACGGTACCCAGCTCCACCCACACCCCCTGTAATCATTTCCCCGCCTGCATCTTCTGTCGGTGTCATCTCAGCACCTTCATCGCCCCGCAGTGGCGGTTCAGAGGTTGTGGTGCACCATAATGCTACAGCCACAGAACCAGATTCCCCATCTCACCCCCTTCCCCAGACACATTCTTCTCTACCCTTACTTCGGTTGCCCTCAGATTCGTCGAGCCCACGTCTGATATCTCGATCTCGATCCTCAGCACATTCAGCAACGTCTCCAGCTCTCTCTTACGCCTCTTTCCTTTCCCCTATGCCTATCAGCCGTGCTGGCTCCGAGTCCGAAGGAGACGAGTTCTTGTCGGTCGCGAGTGATGATAGCGATTGGAATGCATCACCTGGGACACCAAGCGGACGTTCGGAACCCGTGCAGGATAGGGCGAATAACCCATTCCTTGACTTTGAGCATCTGATGCACGATGTCAGAGAGAGTGGTTCTGAGCATGGGGACGGGAGCGAAGGGAGCGAAGTGCTTGTTTCTGACCTCGGACAGGAAGGCGGGAGCGAGGGGGGCAGTGACGAGAGCTGGGGGAGTGCGAGAAAGCACTAGATTTTGGGGTGAGGATGTCTGGGAAAGTTGAGCAAAGCAAACAGATGCAGACGCTCTGGGGCTGATACACGATGGCTCCGATCTCGATTACCTGCGTTTTACCCATTGCTTTGCTTGCGACGTGTTGTGTTTTCTTTCGGGTAATTTTTTGACAATGTTTGCCTGGTTTGCTGTCTCGTTTGTTTTTTGTCATGTATAGTACTTGTGTAACCAACTCGAACTATGTATGTTCGTGCAATCACCACCTGTGTAGATTGATGATAGTTACGAAGTGCCGTGCTCATTGCTAGCAGATGTCTGTTAAGTCGATCGTTCGGTTGACGTGCACGCTCGAACATGCTCATCGAATGCAAAGGTTTTTCACTAATGATTCAGTAGGTGCATACATTTACTTTGAAATATAGCGCAATCATCTACTTTCAGCGGATTGCAATCTATGATTTGCGTGCTCGCTTCTTGGAAGCACCGTTCTGCATCTCAACGTCTTCATTCGCCGTAGCGAAGTAGTCCAGGGATCCCTTGGGGTCAGCCTTGATCGTCTTGTCACCTTCGGTCCAGCCGACGGGGCAGACCTCGCCATGCTTGTCCTGTAACGCTGGATTACGAGCGGTTCCGCACACAAAATTATCAAACGAACCGTGAATTGGAACGCCTGCAACAGACGGATGGTCTCATCGACAGAACGACCGACCGGCAAGTCATTGACCGTGATTTGCCTAGAACCACGCGATGAGCCGCTTTGAACGTACGTCGGCTCCCAACGCATACCTTACAATGCCCTTTGGATCGATAATGAAAAGACCTCGGAGAGAGATACCCTCTTCCTCGACGAGAACGTCATAATCACGCGAGATCTGCATGTTCCTGTCGGCAACCAGAGGAAGTTTCAAGTCAGGCCCGAGACCGCCCTGCTTCCTCGGTTGTTGAGCCCAAGCAAAGTGCGAGTACTGCGAATCAGTCGAGACACCTGTTAAACGTGAGTAATCATTGTCCCTACGTTGGAGGACTACCGACCGAGAACGACAGCGTCGAGCTGCTTGAACTGAGGAATGGCATCGTTGAACGCAAGAACCTCGGTGGGGCAAACGAATGTAAAGTCCCTGTGGCGACACCGTTCAGCTTATTGTAACGGTCATTCCATGACTATTTGGAAACCTACATCGGGTAAAAGAAAAGAACAACCCTACAAGAAAAAATGAAGCTGAAACAGCTACTTGAATTACTTAACAAGACCTACCATTGCCCCAAGTAATCTGCGAGAGATATGTCTTTGAACATGCCCTCGACGACGGCTGTCGCCTTGAACGCAGGGGCGGGACGTTGAACTCGAGCGACCATGGCGACCAGGAAAGAAATGAAAAAAGACCCGATCCTCGCGCAATTTATTTCGCGTCGAGACGCGTTATGCACGCTTGTTTCGTTCTCCCCAAATATGGACTTCATACTAATTTACGTAAGCACCAGAAGCCCGGCGACCTCGTTGAAGACTGGCATACCACCACGAACCTGCCTTTGCTTTCGCATGAAACCCCTGTGGTTGGGATTTATGCTCATTTCCTGATCACACGCCTGCCTAAACCTCAATTCTGCCCCCCAGATCCCGAGACCAGCCGGGTGCGTGTTCTTCGGAGCGGCGCTGATGTTCCGGAGGCATTGTCGCTCCTGTGATTATTTAAGTAACCAGAGCGAACTGGTACGTGCATCGTATGGGCTTTGACTCAATCTGGGGTAGTGAAACTTGGTTAGTCCATGTGGTTATGGACTCGGGTTTCCGATGGTAATAAACAACAGGCCTGTGAAAGTTACGGGGTGCAGTAACGAGATAACGGAACCCCAATCTCGGACCAAGGTTACAACTTCAGGGCCATTTTAATACTGGACTCTTGCTAGTTTGGCCTGCATCCGGTCTGTTTTGCCCAGATCATCAGTGAGTAAGCCAATTACTTCTCCTCAGAATTCGTCCTTGTTTCAAGTCGACAGTCCTCATACTGAGGTATGGTTTGCTCCAACATTAGCTTTAGGGAGCCCCTTCTTTCAAAGTAGCGGAACGACGAAGATTCTGGCTCACAAAATTGTTGATCAGACTTGGACATGGCCAGAGTTACCAGACTATCGACATCTATATAGAACAATCACACTCCCATAGGTGCGAATGCAAAAACCCTATTTCAGACCCAATTCCTGTGTGATCACAGGCCGGCACTGATTGCATACCTCTGGTTGCCCCGGTTCCATCGCACACCGATGCCCTCAAAATTTAAGAACAGAATACCGTTGTCGGCAATGAGGAGTCGGCGGTTTTAGACTAGAGTATAGGTTATCTCGCCGACTGCGATGCCGTCGGTCCATACCAGTTGGTGTTGCTATCGGTTCGTAGCAAACCACTGCTGCTGCGGGTTGTTTGCAGTGCAAAGACGTGTTATGTTCCAACGCCACACACACTGATCACTGTTGCGATGCCAATAGCCTAATTGGTAGGGGGTTGCTGTGTAATAAGCAAGGTATAAAGCTGGCTGCTCTTTAACCTACCGTGTGCTCAACAATGGAAACGCAAACCCTCACAGGACGCGCCGGAGCTGGGGATTTAAAGATCACAGCGGTTGTAAAGCCTGACACAGAACCGCTCGCCGCAGCCTATGAGCTCTCTCCAGAGCAAGCGACCTTCTTCAAGGCAGAGATTGGAATCGACGACGACGACGACCTTAGGACTCACATTCTAGAAGTGCAAGAAAAGGCATACAAGGTCAGTGGTGTAATGTCGTTTCGAGTGCTTCCCAGAAAGTGAACACGACTTGGATATACTAGATATTCCCCTACGTGTGTATTAAGTCGTTCACATTCCTCCAATAAGCTCTCCTCCCACACTGGCACGTTCAAGTTCAAAATGCTGACTTTCATCCAGGCTTGGGATTGCGACACTGCCAGAGTACGAAAGTATTATCAAGCTTGGCCGAGAGCGTCCGGATGGGATCCTACTGGACATTGGTTGCTGCTGTAAGTGACCCGCACTCCGCGAACTTTTTCTTCTTCCTTCCGAATGTTGACAGTACCCCATGCACTAGTCGGAGTGGATGCGAGGAAAGCCGTGGCAGACGGTTTCCCACTCAAGAACGTCGTGACTACTGATTTGAAGAAAGGTAAATGACATCATGATTTTGCGACGATGTCAACCAACGTTGACATATATCAAGAGTTCTTTGACATGGGTCACGCCCTCTTTAATACGACGCCAGCCACCTACCCGATCAGCTTTGTCCCAGGGGATGCATTTGATCCTAGCATGTTGCAAATTGTCCCTCCTTTCAACAAGCCTCCTTCGACAGAGAGACCAGACCTATCCACGCTGATTTCGCTCAATCCACTCGCTGGCCGTTGTGCGGTGATCTACGCATCTAACTTCTTCCACCTGTTTTCAGAGGAAAATCAACTCCATTTGGCAAAAGCGTTAGCAGGCCTATTGTCTTCTCAGGCTGGCTCCATGATATGCGGTGAACATGCTGGACACTGGGAGAAAAGAGTCTTCCATGGAGAACATGCAGGCATGGAATTTGACATGCTTCAGCACTGTCCTGAATCTTGGAATGCTATTTGGGATGAAGTCTTCGCAAAGGGAGAGGTGAGGGTAGATGCAAAACTCCATCATTGGGAAAGAGCTGGATTTGCATATTACCGGTTGCAATGGTCGGCGACTCGGTTGGTGGGAGCTCGAACAGAGAAGTAGATGTATCAAGTACCAGGAATTGTTCACCGTGCCTCGAAGGACATAACAAGAGTTATGCGCTACTCAGCCACTTTAAGTTATCGTGCTGGCGTTTGATTGGGACCCGGGCTTGCTATCTAAAAGCTTGATTGACATCATAATAAAGGTATGCAAGTATGTCCGGGCCAGACTGATTGCTTGCACCACAATGAGTGAACCAATGCTTCTTGGAGATGGTCGTGGGGCTGTAGATATCAAGGCAACGGCTTTTGCAATGCCTGACATCCCCCCGCTCTCCTTCCACTACAGACTACAGTATATCCAGAGCGAACGACTTGCTTCAAAGCACAGACGACGATAAAGCGCTCAAGAAACACATCCTTGAAGCGCAAGAAAGGGTGTACAAGGTCATGGATCCATTATAGATTTTCCCATACCCTTGGAGTGAGTTCCGAAATAGATCGACATTTGCGCGCCATACAAGTCGTTTGACGTCAACAACGCCAAACACCTCACGCGAGAGTTGTCCTCCAGACCCAACAACTCGTACTCCTGAGTTTGCGGCAATCCTACATGTCCTCGTCCTGCTAATTGCGTTCTCATTAAATTCACGAAATGCCCGCAGCGATTATCGATGCCGACGAGTCCTCCACTGGCCATTCACCGCAGTCAGTCACAGAGAAGATAGACAACTCACGTGCCGCGCTGGGCACCGTTGCTGAGTACAATCGGACGAACGGAAACGGGAACGGGAACGCGAGGCAAGGAATCGAAAAGGATGAAAGCGAAGGAGATGCTGACACTGAGGAAGGAGAATCAGAGAGTGGAGAGGACGATGCCAAAGAAGAGTCATTGGATGTGGGGGTGGCGCACGACCATGATGACGATGGTGGGGAGGAAGAAGACGAAGAGGAGGAGAACGAGGAGGAGGACGAAGATGATGAGGATGTCGAAGAAGAGGAAGAGGAAGAACCCTCCCTCAAATACGAGAGAATGGGCGGCGCGGTCAATGATCTACTCAAGAAGGACTCGGTGTCTGCTCTTGCTGTTTCCAACAAGTGTCTGGTATGTCCCCTGTCTAAACATTAGTTGGTGTACTGTACCTCATTGTGGTCCTAGGCTCTTGGAACCCATGGTGGCATCGTGCACGTATTCAATCTAGCTGGGGAGCGTACCAAGTCTTTCAAACCCCATCAAGCTTCTGTGAGCGACATAGAAATGGATAGCACTGCAGATTTCGTTGCGACTGCATCGATTGATGGTGAGAAGCTCATCGTCGTCAGACTCAACTTACTGATTTGCCAGTTACCAGGGCAGGTCGTCGTGCACTCATTGTCTACGACCGAATCGTACGTCTTTGACATGAAACGACCAATACGCACCGTGGCCCTGGAACCTCACTTTGCCAAGAGGACGTCTCGCGCGTTTGTATGCGGGGGTATGGCGGGTACATTGGTTCTACGAGAGAAGGGCTGGCTTGGTCATAAAGAGACAGTTCTTCACTCAGCAGAGGGTCCCATATGGCATGTACGATGGAGAGAACATTTCATCGCATGGGCAAACGACCTTGTGGGTTCTTTGATTGTCTTACCCTGTTCACTATTCCACTAACGTATTACATATTTCAGGGAGTCAAGATATATGACACACAGTCGCAATCTCGCATCACCTTTATCGACAGACCACCTGATAGTCCTCGAGCCGACCTTTTTAAGTGCACTCTGTACTGGCAGGATGACTTCACGTTGCTCATTGCCTGGGCTGACCACATCAAGGTCGCGCGAATACGGTCGCGTCCATCAGGTGGCCCAAAAATTCCGCCCTGGATTGTCGAGGTCACAGCTGCATTTCAGTTGGACTGCATGATCTCCGGTATCCTTCCTCATCCGATGTCCCCGCAACACCTGCCCCCAGAGAATGGCACCACTCCTTTTGCTATTGCATTGACCTCATTCCTGATCCTTGCGTACGAACCCCCAGACACATATGGCGACGAGATGACGGACGATCGTGCTCGTCAGGCACGAAAGACCGCAGAGCGTCCTGAATTGCGCATCATATCACGCTCTGGCGAAGAGCTTGCCGCCGATGCCCTCAGCGTAACCAATTACCAAGTATGGGGTTGCAACGATTATATCCTTGGTGAAGTCAATCCAGTCAGTACAGAGGGCGAGCGGTGCTATGTCGTCATCAGCCCAAAGGATATTGTTCTTGTCCGACCGAGGGATCGCAAGGACCATATCGCCTGGCTTGTCGAACATAAGCGATACGAGGAGGCCCTTGATGAAGTGGAGAAACTTGGCGAAGATGAGCGTACTTCGGAAACGCCGGATTCCATCATAGATCCTGTCCAAATTGGTGCTCGTTACATCAACCACCTCATCGGCGAAGGTCCGTCTATCCTTCCTTTCCTGGTTGATATCCTACCCATTTCGATTTTCAAACAGGCGACTTTGTTAAAGCGGCTCGGTTGTGTCCCAAGGTCTGTGGTCAGAATGTTCGAAAATGGGAGGAATGGATATTCGTGTTTGCACAAAAGTACCAGTTGCAGGTGGGTTGCTAAACGCAATTCTGGGAATGGTTGATTTAGGTTTTCAGACAATCATTCCTTATGTCCCTACAGCTGCTCCACAGCTTGGACACTTGGTCTACGAGATGATACTTGGTCATTTCCTGAGCCACGATAAACTGGTCAGCAGACATGGGTGGACGTTGCATTTCATGTTATTTATCTTTGTCACCACAGGCCTTGCTTCGGATGATCAGAGAATGGCCAAACTCTATATATGACATCTCAGCGGTCATTGTTGCAATTCAGTCGGAATTAGACAGAATTCCGTCGTCGTCATCGTCCGCAGAGCCACTGAGGTCGGACGCCGTCCTGTTGATGGAGTGCCTTGCTGATTTGTGAGAACGTCTGCGCATCCATTTCTCCTTCTCCACTGATCCCAGTTATCCAGGTATACCGCGAACCGGCAATATGGCAAAGCTCTACCTTTCTTCTTGCAGCTACGGAGACCGAATGTCTTTGACCTCATCAGAGAGCATAATTTGTTCACTGACGTCCAAGACCAAGCGCTCCTTCTCGTTGAATTCGACCAAGAACTCAACGAAACGCGTAAGCAAGAAGGCCATGAAAGCGCTTTGAGTCAAAGCGAAGCAATCATATTACTTGTGGATCATACTCACTCGATACCGGTATGTCGTTTCATTCCTGCTGCTAAGCCACTTCAACGTTGTTCATCGACAGGCGGGACGCGTTGTACATCAATTACGCCCTCGACCAGTGTACTTGTTCCACTATCTCGACGCTTTGTTTAAGAAGGATCAACATCTGGCATCTGACTTTGCGGACCTTCAAGTGACCCTTTTTGCTGAATATGCGACGTCGAGGTTGATCGAATATCTGAGAGCGAGTAGTTACTACAATCTTGAAGGGGTAAGCACGTCCTCCATTATTGTAACGCGAGATCACGAACACCCTATAGGCATATGGTATCTGCAGAAGTCGTGACTTGGTTCCCGAGATGGTCTTCCTTCTTGGTCGGATGGGCAACAACAAGAAGGCATTGACGCTCATCATCGAGCGTATAGGTGACGTTCAGCAGGTGAGTATCTCAAGGCACCAGAGTGATATTTCTTGGCAGTTCCCTCTCTAGGCCATCGAGTTCGCCAAGGAACAGAACGATGACGATCTTTGGGAGGATCTCCTCAAATACGCAGAAACACGACCGAGCATGTTGAACTCCCGTTCGTTCGTTTGTTTTGCTGATAATTGTTTTGGTAGCGTTCATCCGTGGACTGCTTGAAAACGTCGGTGCTGAAATAGACCCAATACGATTAATTCGTCGGATCAAGAATGGCCTCGAAATCCCGGGTCTCAAGGAAGCCCTCATCAAGATCCTTCACGACTTCCAGCTACAAATATCATTACTAGAAGGCTGCCAGGCAATCCTGAACTACGACTCTACAGGCCTTGCGAGCATACGACAAAAGGGCCAGAACTCTGGTTTCTTCTTTGGTGGTTCGTCGTTTCCGATGTGCCGCTGCTCACTGACACACGGTCCGCTGACGGTCGCTCCAGCTGGGGCTCCTTGTCTACTGTGTGCCGAGCCGCTACAGCGTTCACCGCAGGACCTTCTACTACTGTTCCTCTGCAGACACGTCGTGCACGCCAACTGTATCGACGGCGTGGACGACCTTCCGAGATACATGGAGAGTAACCTCGGCGCCAGCCCTCGCACCCGACCCGCGCACGAAGTCAGCGCGAAGATTGCATTGTGAGCTTGCCCGTTACTCCATCAGGCGTGGTTGTGCTAACTTGATTCATGTTGCAGCGCGTCGGTCGTGCGCGCCAAGGTGCGGCAGGGGTGTCCAATATGTCATCGGAGGGGCGAGGGAACGTTGGTGTAGCGGTAGCTGGACTGGACCTGATCTCATTGTGGACACTCTGCATTCTATACCCGTTATAATTCTCTTCTCCCTCTGAGCCTCCGCGTGAAATCTAGCCTGTGTGTTCGCAAAGGACTGCTTGAAGACTTGTCAAGTTCCTCGGTGTTCAAAGCTACCATATATGGAAGGTACACACTACCGCATTTGGTTGACGGTAACCATATAAAGCAATTCAGCATACAGGTCTCCCCAGGATAAAGCAAAAGTGTGTTCACGGCTATCCTTCCTTCCCATTGTCTATTGCACCCTTCGGGGTTGCACACGATAAAATTGGAACGATACAGAGAAGATTAGCATGGCCCCTGCACAAGGATGACACGCTTTTCCGGAGTGGTAGACCTACGGGTCTCAATATTTATTGCTTTTTTTGCTTTGAATTCTCAACGGTTACTACACTTGTAAGTATGGGACCGAGTTCGTCCTGGATGTCATCATATGGACTCGTCATTTCCCTACTTCTATGCATTAACATCACAAGGCCACATTCTCTTTATCAGATGATCAGTTGTTTCACCCCCTCGGAAGGTTGGGTGGTGGATGTCATTGTGGGGGTATACAGTGGGCTTCATGTAAGTGACCACTTCTACCCCAACTTCGCATCGTGCGCGTTGTCATGCAAGGACGCTTCGTGCGACAGCATGCTCAGCAAGCCGGTGCGTCGCAGCACACTGTTCAAACAACTCGAGTTTGCGAGGGCCCAGTCTACTTGAATTGTGGCCGTCATCGACGCAAGATTATGGTGGCACGGTCTGCCTTTGCAATCGTTCGTAAATATCCACCGAGTGGACATACTCGCGAATGGGTGACGGAGTCCCCAATTTAAGGGGAAGCTGGGAGGGCAAATCCATAAGCCCCCGTCGTGGTTGCACGATAAGTCTCCGGTGCATATAGGTCATGATGATCGCCGTCAGCATAACACGCTCGTTGCAACCACGTCACGAAGAACAGCGCCATGGACCAACTCGTGGTACATTATCCTCACAGCAGCCAATGCATACGTGCTCGACAGGGACCATTAAACGTGAGCCACCTAGCAACCAGCGTCATCCGACTGACCATCATTGTAGATGGCTGTCGTCGGCTCTGCACAAGGGTGCTGTGCACGGACGATCAGTGGCGTAGGTTATGCGGGACGGCGGGGAAGTGCGACCACTGCGATGCGGTCACTCGGGTCCGCTCTGTTGAGTACGATGGATTGCACCCTAGCGACTTTGCCAGCCCAGATTAAATCCTAGTGGAGGGTGAACGATTGCCTGCATCCCGACTCTTGGGTCTGCCTAGGGGAGACTAAGATCAAGTAGGTGTGCGTTGATCCGAGCGCATACAGCCAACATTGACAACCCGAAAATGTCGCGTGGTCATCGCAACCCACGTCGCTCGTGACACGGGTACCGCGGATCAACTTACAGTTCTCCACCCCTACATTACCCAACGCATGCATGCTCGACTGAGACCATTGAACGTGAGCCACCCCCGCAACCCGCGTCATTCGACTGACCACCGTCGTCAGCTGGGTGCAGGAGTGCTGTGCACGGATGATCGATTGATCAGCGAAGCAAGGACATCATCAGGTCGATGAAGGGCATGGAACCGCTGTAACGATCGATGCGATCTGTGCCGCGTCGCGTCGTTCAGGGCGAGAGCAAGCTTAAATCGAGTGGCAAGGTCTTGGGCAAGGTTGTGGCAAGAGAAAGAAGAGAATCCTGCGTCCAACAAATAGGTATTTATATGTTCGTCAACCATCTCATTTGCAATTACGTCGCGATCACGGTGGCTGCGACGTCATCGAGTTCAAGAGTGCCCATCTTCCATTCTGGGGTTCCCTATCATCCAAAGGTGCTTGCGCAGTGTCGGGCAATCCCGCTATACAAACATTTTGTCAAAAGGCCCCCTTGGTACTTGAATCAAATAAAGAAAAGTGAATCATAGTATACTCGCATCACGCTCTATTCAAGCTCGATCCAACGCGTCCTCGACCCGCTCAACTTCCTCCCCGTCTTCCTCGACGACTTGCAGTAACTCTCGGGGAATGATCAAGTTCAAAATGACCGCCACCAATCCGGCAGCCAAGACTGTCAATGCGAACCGCATCTCGCAATCAGCCAGCGCTCGTCACATAAACGCCCGCAAGCGCGTCACTCACATGGTGTACTCAACACGATCGTGATCGAGTCAAAGAGACCTTGCAGACCCGAGCTTGGGTTACGGACGCCGTCGAACAAGTAAGTGAACACGTCCGGCATGAGTAAATCGCCGATGCCAAACGACATTGCAGCAGCAAGAATGAACCGATCGCGCCGGGTATAGCCCACGTAGGAAAGGACGCGCAACCCGGAGACGACCACACTTGCGAAGAGGAAGGTAGTCACACCTCCGAGAACCGGGTTGGGGACTGTGGGGCGTTTTATCAGAGTAAAGTCGTGTGACAGTATGGAGGACGTACTAGCAAGGAAAAACCCAGAGACCTTGCCAAGGACGCCGAAAAGGATAAGGAAAGCACAACACCATCGACCAGCGGCACGATTTGCACAACGAGTCAGCGCGATGACACCGTTGTTCTGAGCACACGGATTGGTGAACGTTCCTCTTGACGAGTCATAACACAGAATTTACCTGCGCAAAAATGGACAATGGCGTCACGGTAAACAGTGCAGAAATAAATCCTCCAAAGCCGTCACTCTAAGGTAGGATTAACAAAACTGTGAATAGAACACAAGTGTAACTTGTATTCACCAAAATACCGCCTTGGATGCGCGAGTCAAAGTCATCGCCAGTAACCTTCAGGCGAGACACTTCTGCGGAAGCTGTGATATCACCTATAGCTTCCATCGTGAGAGACACTGAGGTGAGAGTGAGACGCCAAGTTGGAATGGGGTGCAATGCCTGGTGTACGTACCGTAGACTGCCAGCATCGGAAGGATAGCTGGGGGATACACGCCGATTTTGAACGTGTGCACCCTTCTAGATATGAGTATCACGGCAAGCTCAAAGTAAGCATTGAACATACCACAAGAACGTAATGGTCGGCGCGGAAGTAATGGCACTGCCATCAACATATCCCGCAGCACCTGCGACGATACATCCCACAGCAAGCCCGACGATGATACTCGCGTTCTTCAAGAACGGAGAACCAAACAGTTCAGTGATAACGATGGTGACAAACGAAAGAAAGCCGAGACCGAT
The DNA here is from genome assembly GCA_038090955.1 of Xerocomellus intermedius. Classification (NCBI taxonomy): domain Eukaryota; kingdom Fungi; phylum Basidiomycota; class Agaricomycetes; order Boletales; family Boletaceae; genus Xerocomellus; species Xerocomellus intermedius. Next base: position 39,968 of record JBBPNP010000016.1, read on the forward strand.
GAACTCTGGTGAGCCCCACCTAAGCGACGAGATCAAAAATCTTAGCACAATACCCAATAGACTTGGCCTTTCTTACGGAAGCGCGTGCTTGGATGTGGTGGTCGGGCACAGAGAGAGTGGACCACTAGTAGGACGGGCTTGACAACCATTTGATCCTCCACCCCAATTGGGTATGCCGGACGAACCAATGAGAGACGCTCCGATCATGACGACGACAGTTCCTGGCCACACATGTTCGCAAAGTGGCCTTCTGCGTGATTCCATAAGAAGTACTTACCAGTAACCATCGGTGGAAATATGCGCTGCAGAGTGCGTGGGGGAATAAATGATAACCCGATTTCAAGGAAAGAACATATTAGTGACGTGCCTGAATGAAGAGCCATGCAGCACATTAATGTCCCTAGCAGAACGAAGCTTTGCGGTGGACTTACCGAGAATCATACCGTATGCGTCAGGACACGCGCCACGGGTCACACTACCGTCAGCAGCGGTAACAGAAGGACAGGTCCCGTTAGCATACATGGCATTGAAAATCTTGCAAATGCACCTTCAGGTAAGGCTTGGACCTTGGAGATAGAGGAGGATACGTACAGCATTAGCAGTACTGAGCGTGGCAAAACTAGTTCCGACCACAGACAACAATCCAGTACCGAGGTGGTATCCTTTCCAAAGCTTGAGTCGTGACATTTGAACGAGACTTAAGATCCCTGGGAGCAGAGGCTCAGTGCTGGGACTTTGAAATCATACGAGAGGATGCCTGGTCAAGCACTTACCACAACCAATGAGCGACGCAGATATCATATACGCAGAGGTTTGCGCATCGAGCGCCAACGTGCTCGCAAAGATGATTGGAGGCGTTATTAAACCAGCAAGCATAGCGAGCGCGTGCTGAAGCCCGCTCGCCATTGCGAGGACGAGCGGCAACTCATCATCGATGCCGTAGAAGGGTGGTTGTCTCCTTCGGTTCGGTTTCTTGCCACCGATTGAGAAAGGTAGGGCGGGCGAGCAGAGCCAGGCATAGTCGTAGTCGCCGAACCAGCCTTTTCTGGAGGTCAACTTGTGCTGGACGACGTGCACATGATGTCGGACGTCAAACCGTGATCTCGGAGTTGGAGGCTCGATGGCTGCAGGTTGGTGTGTCGTGATTGACGAGTTGGAAGACATCTTCGGTTAAATTTTAGGAGCCCTAGTCACCAGGTGTTCGTCCAGCCAGTGTCCCACTGCGGATCCACAGAGGTTGAGGTAGAAGATTGAGGATGAGGCGTCGAGTGACATTCAACGTCGATTTTAGGGCGAAACGGGCGTTGTTCCCCGACAGAGATACCAGAACGATAAGCCTATAAAGATAGACACGTACTCCGGTGCTAGTTTATCCTGTAGCGGGGCTAGATAAGCCGCACTGGCAAGCGTTATCGCACATGAATCCGACCAGCGCTCAGAGGAATTGCCAATCTACGGTGTGACTGATACGGCGGCAAGTGCTTTGTGCAATTTTGAAAGACAGCACGGTGTTTCACGGCAAGTGAGGAGAAAAGATATGTTACATGTTGTCGTTCAAGACCTTGGCACGTGTGGAGCATGTAGAAAGGTGTATGCGTTTTGTTTCAGTGACTCAGACAGAGTTTGTCCGACACTGTGCATGCCAAGGAACTTTTCAAAACGGTTTAGCAAGTGTCATAAGATAGGTATAATATCAAGTACAGTAGCGTCTTTGGTCATACAGGCTTCCCCCATTCTCGGTTCTCGACCGTTTTTTCGTGGCACCAAAAGAGATGATCGAAACGAAACAAATACAAGGAACGTTTTGGTATGTGAGTGAAAAACGAATGCAAGGTGGGACTCCCGAGCAGCGCTCACGAGTGCAACACACCAAGGGTGATAGCGCCTGCGAGTACGAGCAGCGCGAGAAGTGCCCACGCACAACGCTTGGCCCATATCAGCTCAGTGTCGCGTATGATCTGCACAAGCTGCTGGCGCTCCGTCCCCGACTTTGAAGGCTCAAAGTCGGCAGGAGCGGTGAGTGGGGAGATCAAGATGAAGGCGCCCAGGATCCAGAATGGCGGGAACACTGCGAGAAGAGAGGGTTAGACGAGCCCGACGCGAGACGAGAATGATGCGTACAGAAACCAAATTTGAAGAGATACATCGCCAGCGTGATAGGCTCGGTGTTGGGATCTGCCGAGTAGGCAGGGGGCTCGCCATCTGCATAAGGCGGTGGTGGAATATCACCGGCAAGGTATGGGTGTGAATCGTGTTGGCTCTCGCGCGTAGCACGCGGACGAGTCACGCCAAAGAAGTCGTCGATAGCGTCGATGGTGGTGTTATGGATCCAGGGTGTGCGAGTGGGAGCGGGAGCGGTTCTGGTTGGCTCTGGCGCAATTGGGAGCGCGAAAGGGGCGTGTGTGCCAGTAATAGTGCGAGCCTCGAGATCAATGTCTGCAGAGGACGAAGGGCGCCAGTTGCCGTGGACAGTGAAAGTGGAAGTGTTCATAATTCGAAGCTGGGGGCGTTCGCAGCGGGGAGGTGCTCGTTATAGGGTGCGGTGAGGGCATCAGAGGGTCTGATATATACCCGACGCTCGCGAAGAGGCAACCCAACTGCATGGTTGCACGCGGGCCTGGACCCACAAGAAAAGCCGAAGCGACGCAATCAACTGGAAAATAGCCCTTTTGGGTAATTCGCCAACGCAATCATCAACAAATGGGTGCCAGTGTACATGTCTGCGTTTCAGCGCAATCTAGGGTCTTCGAAGCAATAATTAGAGATACATTCACTGAGTCATCGACGATGGTATACAGCAGAAATTCAAAATCACGGTGCACGCTATACAGAAGCACCGTCCTCCCAATCCTCATCATTATTCGTGTCCCTGGCGAGTCTGCTCCTGCCCGCCTCCATGAGCGCCGCCAGCCCGCCCGTCCGCATCCCATTCATCCCCGGATCGAGCACCGACTCTTTCTCTAGCCGAACTCGCCCATACGTGTCGTCCCACTTTGCCGTACTCTTGAAGAACCGTCTACGAGGGACACTCTTGCCAGCGTCCACGTCGATATATCGATTCGTCATGATACTCATCCGCTTTCTACTCCGGCGGTAGGACGACCCGTCAGAGTCGTATCTCTCGTCGTCGGATTCTTCGGATCCTGCAGTGGCTTCCTGTAGTTTGTACAGATATCGCGCATGTTCTGGATGCATGCGTTATCTCTACCTCAGGCACAAGGATGTGAGAGAATGCCTGCTTACGAGCTAATCGGCGGTCCAAGTCATCCATCCCAACGTCTTCCCGGTCCTCCTCCACTTCCAAGCCCAGATGCTTGCCCATAGTCTCCCGTGGGACGTCATGCATCGCAACCGACGGCGCACAGGGCAACTGCGCAAGCTGATGCAACGCGTTAAATCTCACTTTGTCTAGTGACCCATCCTTGACGTTCAAGTCGTCCATATTATTTTCGGGAACTTCAAGGCGGTAGCGCGGACCGAACCATTCAAAGTATTCGTTCCAAGGTAGGTTCAGGTCGATGTCCTTCTCTACTCCCAGAGCACACGCGGTCTCGTACGTCCATGTCCGAGCGACATTTTTGACCGTGTATCCTCCGCCGCCGAGGAGAATGAGTGGGACGTTGAACGATCGAAGAAATTGGACACTGTGCGCGTGACCATTCATGGTGATGTTAAAACACCCCAATTTGTCTCCGGCCAATGAGTCTGCACCGCACTGCAAGACGACGGCACTTGGGCGATAGACATCCATGATTTTAGATATGACCTGCAGGCGAGCATGAGACACGATATAGCTCATACCCCACATATAAACGCACTGGTTCAAACACCGTCTTGAACGATTCGTCGGTAATCCCATCCTTGAGTGGGACATTGACGGTGTAATGCTTCCCTCTACCCATCCCCTTGTCCTCCTGGGTCCCGGTCCCAGGGAAGTATTCCCCAAACTTGTGAAAGGAGCACGTCATCACCCTATCCGTCGTATAAAATGCCTCCTCCACGCCATCTCCATGATGACAGTCAATGTCAATGTACAACACACGTGGATAGGACCGCAGTAGCTCCAGTATGCCGAGTACGATGTCATTGATATAGCAGAACCCCGAGGCTTCGCGCTTTTTGGCGTGATGCAGACCACCAGCCCAGTTAATGGCGATATCAGCAGCCCCAGAAGCGATGCGTTGGGCCGCAGCTTTGGAGGCGTATGAGTATAGGGCAAGATATAGGACCAACTTTAGCATGTGCCCACCTATCGACCCTCCAGCTGAGATGGAACAGAATTCAAATACGCCTTCGAATGCGGGGTTGTCCTCGCCCATGAGGACTGTAGGAACGATCAGAGAAAGCACGTGGAAGCATCGGATCGGTCACTCACATCGCGTGCCATGGTACGTGAGCTCTTCCGCCGTCTCGGGCGTCACCCGATTCAGAAAATGAACGTACTCGTCCGTGTGGAAAGCTGACAGTGATTCTGGTGTCGCGCGCTTGGGACGCTGCATGGCGAAAACGCGTAAATGTACGAGCAAGTAGAAGCGCGCGAGGGGACATACCAATACTTGCATCTTATCTAGCATACCGTATGCAGCGACCAAGTCATGTGTGACACGCATTCGGTGGGGTTTCATGGGGTGGCCGAGGCCATATGTGTACGAGCCGATGTCCGCTACCAGTGGTCCGTTCGGAGAGGGTGCGGAGGAGGTTCGCTAGAAGGCGTACCGTCATAGTAGTATGTGACCCGCCTCTTTGACATCGAGTAGTTCTGGTACGCGTTTGCGCAGTTGCTTCGAGTCTTTCACAGCGTTGTCGACTTTATCAAGAACCAACGACAAAGAATAGCACAACTTGGCTGGTGGATACTGGAGGGACGTACATTTGCACGTGACACAGTAACACGACTATGAACAGACAGAAAGTGGCACTGAAACAGTATCTTTATCCCTGCTTATAAAAAAGAAGAATAACATATTTCTAAGGTACTATCCATCGTGCTAAGAATCTGTACGGCAGTCATAGTACGGAATCGAAACAGCATATGCCACCGCGATCGACGCCATCCCATCATCGCAAGTCAATTTCCACCGTGTCCCCCACATCCTCCTCGGTATCATCCTCTGCAATGACTCTTCTATTTTCCTTCTCGACCGGTGGCGGAGGAGGTACTTCAACGCTTGATGGCGTGATAATTTTCACCGCGGTTCCGCGTTCGATGTCCGGCGCGACAGCGGCTGAACGAGCGGTCGACTCAGAGGCAACCGGTGGCGACGAAGGCGGGGAAGTCGCTGGCGGTAGTTGCGACACGGGCGGGACAGGTGGTGATTGAGACGCGGGTGGGAATCGGAAGTTGCGATCCATCGTACCATTGCTTTTGTGTCGCGTTTCCGTCCCTGGGGTTGACTTCTTCGGCACGACTCTCTCTGCCTTTTTCTCTTCGTCTGACTCCTCTTCGGGAGTAGCCTCGAAGGGCTTCTTGATGGTTGCTGGGGGACTTCCAGCGGTGGTACGTGCAACGACGGGCATCGAAGCTCGATTTGGTGCGGTCTTATGTGCATTGGTACCGTTGGCAGAAGATGGAGAGGCCTGAGACATCGATTGCGGCCGTTGAGCGTGATAAATCGAGGGAGGAGTGACGCCAAGGTAAAACCCAGAGATGGGGACCATTCTGTCGACGTCCAGCGAGTCAGGTGCGAGCACACATGCTGCTAACAGGTCACTCACTTCTTTTCCACTAAACATGCTAATATCCATTGTGGTTGGACGACTGGAATACTGAGCTGAAGGGCTCGCTGATACTCTACTCCCGGTCCGCCAGCCACATTGCCGCCGCTAGCATTGGCGCCTGTAGGTGTCATAGCCGGCGTCGTGCACACGAAATGAGTGGTGTCGATCTGGATCTTGTCGCTCCACTTCGCCCTCATCTCTCTTAGTGCAGCCTTGGCATCCTGCAAGAGCGCCTCGTCAGCCACGGTCCCAAAACATACCGAAATGCCGCTCGTGTCTGCGATGGTGTGGGTACGAAGGCGAATGACGTTAGCGGGGAAAGTCCCTGCGGTCGTTCGTAACACTAGCTGGAAGGAGTAGGTGGTATCGACCGAGAGTCCAGACAATTTCGTGGAAGTGTTGGTCAGGGCATTGGGTATCGAGGCGAGCCGCTGTGAGTTCTTGTATATATCAAGAGAGCGCAGTTTGGCTGTCGCAAGTTTCAGAGGGGGCCACTCCAATGTTACTGAAGTCTGCGTGACATTGCGGACCTGCGAGAGATGTGAGGATGTGTTTCAGATGAAAGTTGAAGGCACAGCACTTCGAGCTGAGGTGGTTCAGGAGAAGCACGCCCAAAAGTCTCCAGGATGTCCCGCTGAAGCCCCCAAAATTCGTGGTCGCGCTTCCGTTCCTCCGCGATGTTTTGGTGTACCGCGATATTGACTATGGAACCAGCCGCAACACCCGGTGGTAACAGAACCGACGGAAACTCGATGAGGTGAGCACGTTCACCCAGCAGTATCTAAGCATCCGGTAAGGGAACGTGGTGCGCGAATTGAGTGCAAAACGTCGTACCGCCATGCCCGCGTCTGCAAAGACAGCACAGTCAACATCGAGCGCAGTATGTCACGCTGGGGTGGGATTACGCACCGAGCTTCCCAACCGTAAAGGTGAAACTGTCTTGTGATCTTGCCATAACTGCTATTGTTGATGTGCAGCCTGGGGCACTTTAATTATGTAGAGTGTCAATTACGGAGACTCCGACGTGTAGGTCTACAATTGTCCCGGCGTTGTTATGGTGTTATTTGGTCGTGTTGGAACTCGAAGCCTCTGGTAAACAAACAGTTTCTCAATACAACGTGCGCGCCATGGCACAGTAGTGATCCCATTGTCTGTTTGTACTCTGAGGATGTCAGTAAACCACCACCCAAGTTATTTGCAATCAACAGCTGTGTTATCGGATGGCGTTGGTTGCAGGTATCCCGCGTCATGCCAGTCGGCCCTCGTGGCGTATGCGTACGCAATGAAACTTCGCGATCGCCATTGGGTGTCGGGTTGCAGTTTACAGTGGGTGACGTCCGGATAGATTCGCCATTCGTCGAACACGTTGCGCTGATACATAGCCTGCGGGTGCGATACGGGCGCGGCTGAAGCGTGTTTGCCACCCGATGGGCACGAGGCACGCTTGGTCTCTTCTTTTCATTTCACCACTCGCGAATATAAAGATTACACCTTCATTTTTGCCCTCGCTTGTTCTTAACCCACATATCTCTTTAATATCACAGTATCTTCTCATCTGCATCATTACCGCCTTCATGGTGTTTGGGCTTTTTACCCGCAAATCGACGCTGGACGTTGCCGAGGCATCGCCGGAGTCCAGGACGAACGACCAGCACACTCGTCTCCCTACACCGACACCATCCATAGCCTCGGTTGCCCACCCTTCGCCTCTCCGGTTCTCCCTCCGTGCTGTGCTCGGTGGCAGCACCACCGGCTTAGCTCTCAAAGACTCTGATCTAGCGACAGACAGCGTCGCCGAGGGAGGGAATAATGTCCACTCCCCTGCCCCGCCACCGCCAGAGACACCATCCCCTCCCCCTGTCGGCCCAAATGAAACAAAAGCCCTTTATGATTTGATGCTGACAATACCACCAAAGACTCTGCATGCATACACCCTTGCACATCTCCGCCCTCAACCTCCTCTGCCATCCACCTCCACATCTTCTCCAACACCCGCATTGCATCCCGATAAAACCCCGCGTCCTCCATCCCCGAACACGGTAACCAAGTTGACGACTTTCTTCTCGACCCTTGCACCGCCCCCTTTGCTTCATTGTGTGCGGTGTCACAAGGACTTCTATGACATAGAAAACGATGGGAAAGACAAGGCATGTCGCGTACCCCATGACGACGAGAGTGCGTTGGTGTCGCGTGTTTCTGGAGGTGGCTACGAAACTCTCTGGGGCTGCTGCGGGCAGACCGCCTCAGGAGATGGAAGCGAGGGCCCACCAGACGGATGGTGCTACGAAGGGAAGCATACAGTGAGTCTGTCTCTTTCCAACACCCATTCACCCAAATCTAACGCCGTCGACTATCACCAGACAGACATCAAACGCGCTCGATTCAGAGCGGACTCGACCATCCATGACGACAAACTGACGTCATGTCTCAAATTGAATTGTCATGGGATACGCGACCAACTTCCACGTCGCGACTCCCGTGCTTCGCCATCCCGCAACGTCGGGACGTCCTCGGCGCGCAGATCCAATCCTTCCCCGGTCCGATCACAGGCTTCTGTTTTGGCATCTCGCTCTACGCGGAAGCGCCTACGCGAATCATTAAAGGAAGCGTCCGGTTCCGAGAACGAGGCTGATGCGGAGAGTTTAGTAGGTCGCGCAGCGAAAACCAAACACAAAGAGAAAGTCGGTAGCGGCGCAGGAGAAGGGGACGAAGACAAAAGCATGGCGGTTGACGAGCCAAATCCCCCATCCAAGCCCAGGGCAAAGGCAAAGTCTCGGCCTATCTCCCGAGCCCACCCTCCTCCCAGCACCTCCACGACTGCCTCCCTTCCCACTTCTGGGTCCAATGTCACGCCGGTGGTCTCTTCCGGGGCGAGGACCACAACAACAAAGCCCAAGTCGACTTCTCGCACGTTACTCTCGCAGAGCCACATTCATCAAGCATCAGATTCTGAGGCTTCCACTCGCTCCCGTCCTAGGACAAGAAGTCGTGTCCAGGAAGAAACGCGCGTCAGAAATGCTTCACGTGCTCGAGCAACGCCTCTTCGAGACGCCTCGCGAAGCCGCACTACCTCGAAGCTAACGAAAGCGGACATCCCTGAGCGGGCAAGACGTGCTAGGAAAGCTTTCAAACCACTCTCACGATCCCCGACTCCAGAGAAAGAACCTGAAACTGAATCAGACGAGTACCGAGAAAGCGATCAAGAAGGGAGGGGAAGAGATAGGAAGAGGAGGCGGGTGAGACGGGATTGAGCGGTCATATCATCGCACTGTTCCGGTACATTACAGGATACTCTATTGCCATATCGTCAATTGTTACTTTATTGATGTATCGTGCTCCCGCTCGGGCCTCTATTCAGAGTGGATGTACTTGAGTGGCTGTGATGGCCGTGTGAATGAGTGAGTGAGAAAATCGATACCATCAGCCACACACACCTTTTTCATGACCAGTTCGAAGGCTGCGATGCTCACCACGCATAGGATGCTTTCGCATCCAATCTCGTGAGCGGGTCAAGGTCTGAGCGTACAATCCCCCACGATCGGCTCTCGCAGGGCCCAGTTGTAACCAGCTGAGCGACATACCAGAAAAGCAGCTGTCTCTCGTTGACCCAAGACCCTGATCAGCAGGCGAGGGACAGAGGGACATGGTTTTGAAAGGTGTCGCGGGGATCGGGCGAGGGACAGCCTCGACATCACTTTTATCTTCCCAAGTGTCCCGTATGGGACGCCTTGATCGCGGGACGGCTAGCTTGACCAACGTCGTAGAGGTCCTCCTTACCCTTCACCACCAGGAATTCGGACGTGCAGATGTCACCTGCCGGCCTTCAGTTCCACTCGCGGTGGCTGGTCTGGTCGGTTGATTCTCTCGTGATCGTTCGAGCGACCCCTGTCCATTGCGACAAGAATGACTTTTCTAGCCAGAGTACGTGCTACTTTGTTCGTGACGACGAGTGTGCACTCTCCGGGGGAACGAGAAGGTGATCGTCTCCCTTTTTGCGTTCTCGTCCTTTAGTGCACTTTGCAGCGCACGCTCCAGAGCGAGTGTGGAACTCGATTCAGACTATTCTCGGACTGGTCATAAATTTTTGGCTTTTACCACCTCCTTCGTGGAGGATTTCTGTTATCTCGTGCTATCGACGCCCGTTTCGTAGAAGTAAGTCTGATCTTTGCTGAGGTGCAGTAGCTAATGTGTTTTTCGCGTTCGCAAGGTCACAACTGCGGCGGATGGTAAATGATCGCAGAGTATTTCTATTGCGCCGTTACATACCCTGATCTCATGTTCTATCAAATCTACTGTGCGAGTACTCTCGGATCTGTCTGATTAACGACGGTTTTGACGATGCTTTGGTTGCCATCAAGTTCCTACATAGTCCTGTTTCGATTTGCCTTAGTGACCATCTAACAATCCATGCGTTGAAAGATCACCATGCGTTGTTGTGAACTTGTGACGATATAAATGTGGGAATTGTTCGGCAACGAGAGGTTCAAATTCTGAGTCGGGCACCCTTAATCCTTCCATCAACTTGACCAGCTCGAAGGCCACGAAGTTCACCTCGCACAAGATGGTTCTCCGTCTGATCTCGTGAGCGGGTCAAGGTCTGAGTGTATCACCCCCCTCGATTGGCTCTCGCAGGGCCCAGTTGTAATCAACTGAGCGGCATACCAGAAGAGCGGCTGGCCCTCGCAGTCCCAAGACCCTCCATGAGCAGGCGAGGTGCAGGGGGTCATGGCTTTGAAAGGTGTCGCGGGGATCAGACGAGAGATAGGCTGCCCATTGGGTGCGCCACCTTTTTCCTCCAACGTGTCCCTTGTATGGGACGCCTTGTCACGCATGCTCGTCTTCCACTGGTATGAAAGATAGGTTTATATGATGGAACTCTCGGGTCCGCAGTTGTCGCCTGCAGATTCGTGCCGGAAGGGTCACAAACCGATCAGGCGAAACCAACGTCAACCTAACCAACCAGATCGACCACAAACGCCGCTACCCTGCCTACTACTTTACCTGAAACCACAAAGTTTATGCTCAACGGTGGAGGCAGCTTGCACTGTCGACACGGTGCGCCGCGCGACAAGTATGGCTCTCGTAGCCGGAGTCGTGGAACCATTAGGCGACGCCACGCTCCATGGAAACGAGAAGGTGGTCATTTTCCATTGGGGTTCACTCGTCTTTGAGTGCGATTCGTGGCTTGCGCTTTCGTGCGTGAAACTCGATTCAGACTATTCTCGGACTGGTCATGTACAATTTTTGGATTCTCATTCTCCTTCGTGGAGGTTTTTTTTCTGCGCTGCTGGCTTTGTATGTTGACAGGTTAAGGAGACTTGGGGATTGCTCGCATCAGTAAATTAGTAGCGTATGTAACATTTATCTATCACGAGACTTTACTTACCTTGTAACAGGGATCTTGCAGTAACCTCATGTAAATGCATGGTCGTAGCAGGGCTTCTTGCCAGTGGGATTGCAAGCTGATTGACCTCGAATTGTGAAGTTTATTGAGATGGAATGGCTCAGTCTCTGATTCAAGTCAACGACCTGAACGTACAAGATGCAGTGCCTCATATAGGTGTTAGAATGGAAAAGAAAATGTCTGCAGCTCAGAACGCACTCAGAAGACACCGCCTTCCACTGCCTCAGTCGTCCGCACTTTGACTCTTGGAGTTTCAGTTTCGTTATTGCCATTCCCTTCGATGTCCTGGCAGGGTGAGTAATACGTCGATGACTGCTCAGGATCGAGGTCCATCCACAGCACGGTTCTCTGATCATTCTCCGCTCCACGCTCCATTCTATAGATATCCTCGACGTCGGTCTACTCCGATCAGGGAAGATCACACAGGCCGCCATCGTAGGACAAGACGGCGAAGTTTGGGCTGAGTCAGCTGGTTGCAACGTGTGCATTATCAGTTTCCCCCATCTCCCGTCGCTCGTGGTTGTTGGAGGCTAGTACTGATTTCTAGATCGTGTGTTCAGATAACCGAGGCCGAGCGCAGTGCGATCATGGAAGGATTCGGAACGTATCCCGCGCGGGAGATTTTCGTCGGAGGGAGGAAGTATTCGACGACGATGGGGTGCTTGGATGTGATACTCGCGAAACGCAAGGTTGGAGAGGGTTTCTGTTTCTTGACGTCAACTGACGAACACCGTCCCTGTTAGGATGGAGGCGGATGCGTGGTCAAGAAAACGGGACAGAGTGTGATCATTGCAGAGTACATCTCTACCGCTGACGTGATGGCTGCACTGGCACTCGTGGAACGACTTGCGGATTATCTGATTTCCCAAGGATACTGATCACACTGGGTTCCTGTCGATAATCCAAGGGGCAAGGTGTGAAGATTTTCCAAATCATATGTAGATCAGTACCGGACCTAGATGCTCTCTATTATACTCTACATGCACCTCTGACGAGCTGAGAAAGACACGAGACTCTTTTTTTTTGAACATGTTGATCGCGCTGAAAGGAACCGACCAGATCCTATTGATTCCCGCTTATTCCTTCTCCCGAGGCGTGTAGAAGCTCGGGAAAATCCCTGTCACATCTTCGTGATACCAAAACTTGCCCGGAGTTTTGCTATCCACGTGGGCAAGCCCGTCAGAGGCAGCTGCCCCGGCGCCGCTTTCCTGCCTGGCAATTTCAATCCACATTGCCCCAAGCCCAAGACCCGGCACGAGCGCAAGCATTTCGGCGAACGACGGTTGCACGAGAAGCGTGATGCTGTCTGTGAGAGGGTTGTGGGGTTTGCGGGCGGCAATACCTGCGGCCTCGGTGGGCACCTTCTTTGAGGGTTTCTTGGGATCGATCACCGGTCCACGAGACGTGGTCCAGATTTCTGGTCTTGATATATCCCCTTCCTCGCGACCCCATGGTTCAAGTATGACTTTGGCGAACCGTGCATCGAGCTCTGCCTCGACGCCGTACGCTGAAGGTGACCAGTCCTGTCTCTCGCGGGCTTCTGCTTCCGCTCTCCCGAGATTTTCATTTTCTTGAGGAGAAGACGAGGGTACGCCCTTTGGGTGGTTAGGAGGGAAGTAGATAGCGGAAACACGCCGCGTTGAGCACTCCACGATGCCCGTCGTATGCGTCAGGGGGAAGGCACTCGGCCCGAGAAGTGAAAACAGCGATGCGGGATCACGGTTCCAGGAAGGATCGGCGTCGGCCCACTTGATGTCAGCCCCAGGGTTAATCTCAGCCTCACCCTGCTGAGTTTCATCACCCCAGGATCCACTTTCGGCCCATGGGTTTTGAGATCCTTCGTCGTCCCACGTACCACCCCATGCGTTGTCCCAACCGTGACCACTAGGATTTTCGTCGGTGACATCCTTGTTGATCGGAGACACAACCGTGGAAGACGTGTTAAGGGAAACCTCCATATCAACATTGTCCTCAATCACTTCTTTGAGCTGCATCTGAGCCTCCGTAGGAAGTGCAACGTTTGTCTTGACACCGTTGGAGATGTCAGTCACGGTGATACTCGCATCTAAAGTAGGAGATGAGAAGATGGTTCGAGGATAACAACGTCAACCTGCCTTTTCGCTCCGTAATGGTACTCGTTGCATTGACAACTGACCAATTGATCCCTCCTTGTCTTCCAAAGCACTCCCTACATGCTTCGTTGAACGCGTCAGGAATGGATTGCCCCACCTTGTGTGTCAGCGGAAGTTCTTTCTTGGCCCATTCAATCGTCTCTAGGGCCCGCTTCAAGGCGCGCTGATATACGGGCTCCGGGAAGACACGGTTCCGCAAAACAAAAGCGAGGAAGAAAGACATGAGGCGGGGTGTATAAATCAGGTTGCGTTCCGTCCTTGACCCGACGAAGAAAGAAGAAGAAAATCAAACAATCGTAGGACACAATCACCGAGAATTTAACATACCAGATGAGACCATGTTCGCGCATGAAAGATGATAGGAAGATTCGGACCGCTTTCTCTGGGTCGCTGAGGAAAATGGTTATTTTCTCCTCCCTGACCTCTTCGTCCAATTTGTGAGGGTCACTCTCATCGACATCGCGGGCTTCACCTGACCGCTGGCGTTTCGTAGGTCGCGAATCTCCGGCGGTAGCACCATCATCAACGTTCATGGCAGGGTCTTCTTCGTCATCAGATTCGAAATCAGGGGATTCAGCGCGAGCATATTTCTTCGCGCCGACCTTGCGGAATACAGAAGGATTGACAAGCAACCCAGTGAACAAACGGAACTTCCGATAACTCGTTCAAACGAAGTGATATCAATTGAATGGGGGAAAAGTACCTGATCCCACAGATTATTCAAGCCAGATGCGATAGGCGGCCACGGCCTCCCAGTACGGAAATCGTACGCGGACTGGAAGAACCGATCGACAGGGGAGATGCTCCTGATCAAAGCGAGCTTCACCATCGCATGCATAAAGTGTGACGAACGACGACTCACGAGTCATATCGTACCCTTGTCACCCTCAGATCTTCACCTTCTTCCCATTCTTCGTACCAGGGTAGCTTTTTGACTGGGACAGCCTCTATCACGGCGGCTTTCTTCTTCTTGCGTCTCTTTCGTGAGTTGCTCTTGCATTCGTCCGTCGCGTGCTTGACACGAAGTTCGACGGTCGGGATACCAAGTGCGTCGAGCTCAGCGTCTTCCTCATCCGCCGCATCGTGCCCGCTTTTCTTGGGTTCTGAGAAGAGCTGGATACCACGGGGTTTGAAGTCCTTGAAAGGCATGATCGTCACGCCTGATGGTGGTTCAGGAAAGGGTGGAAACCTGATGAACGGTGGATCTTGCACAAGCGTTTCAATGGCGTTTGAAGCGGTGGGTTCCGGAACGAACATGATGGGGTTAGACGTATTTTCGATTTGTATTTTCGATCAATTGAGTCGGCTAAGTACTCAGGCTCAGGAATCAGTATGATCTTTGCCGACCAAATCGTTGGGGGGCTTGATAATCCGTACCATAAGTAACCGTTGTGGCGACGAAGGAGTCTGGGCTTCTTCAGGGGATCACTACCTTCCTCATCGGGAATCCGGATGCTTGAGTTGCCGCTCTCAGTGGACAACAGTTACTTAAAGTAACAATCTACATGAGGTGGTTGGCCTAAAGATACAATATATTAATGGTGCACTTCAGGGATGTAGCAATACGCAGTGCAGATGACTCCTCGCAGAACTACACGTAACACGACCTTCGCACTACCGAACACCCGCGGGAGGTATCCAGTCCGGAATTTTACCCCACGCAAACTTTGCGCCCATGAAGGCTGCCTTGATGTCGGCAGGTATCATCTCGTTGTAATCATTAGGAAAAAGGTCGAGGTAGCGATCAGCACCAGGCTTCATTCTGGCCACCGATTTGGCGCTAGCAAAGTCAGGCGCGCCTGACGCAGGCTTCTCACTTGAGGGCGTGACCGTCATGGGCGAAGAAGCGAAAGGGGTACTGCCACCAATAGCGGAAGCAGGCGACGGCATAGCAGAAACGGATAGAGTGTCGCTGAACAGAGAAGTTCCGAACGGGGTTGTTCCAAACGCAGATTTCGGCGCAGATGGGGCGGTTCCAAAAGCACTTTGGACTGGGGACGCAGACTCAAAAGCAGAGCGACCAGGCGCCGTGCCTGTAGCCGAACTACTTGGAACGGCAGCCGAAGTGAAAGTCGACGGCTGGGATGCAAAGGCAGAGAACCCACCGCCTCCAACCCCGCCGAACGCACCAGATGCGGATTTGATGAGTGACGATTTTCCGAAAGCCGACTGCGAGGGTTGACCGAAACTTGATGCAGGTTGTGAGGGTTGGGAAAAGGCGGATGTAGGCTGTGCAGGTTGTGCAAAAGCGGATGTGAGGTGTGAGGGTTGACCGAATGCTGAAGTTGGCTGTGATGGTTGACCGAATGTTGAAGTTGGCTGAGATGGCTGCACAAAAACTGATGTTGGTTGTGATGGTTTCCCAAATACCGATGTGGGTTGCGTTGAGGGTTGCGCGAACGCGGACGTAGGTTGAATTGTCGTGCCGAATACAGAGGGTTGGCCAAGCACAGCACTCGGCTGAGTTGGTTGACCGAATGCAGACGTAGTTTGGGTGTTTTGGCCAAAAGCTGACGTGGTCTGACTAGGTTGACCAAATGCCGATCCGTGCTGCGCAGGCGCCCCGAAAGCCGACGTCCCCTGGGCTGCTTGGCTGAATGCAGAAGTGCCACTCGCTGTACCCCCAAAACCGGTTTGACCAAAGGCTGGTTGACCAAATGCTGGCTTGCCGAATGCTGTCGTAGTTGTCCCTCCAAACGCGGACGGCATCGAACTCGTCCCAAAGGCAGATGGCGCGGATGCCGTCAACGTAGGCACCGAGGGACTCGCAGCAGGTGCAGAAGCTTGGGCCTGAGTGCTGACCTTCAAAGCTTGCTCATACAGTTGTCTGACGTTGTCCCGCGCGTTGGAATACACTTGATCTGCAGCTCCAGTCTTCTGCCCTTCATACTTAGTCTGACCAGAAGTTAGTTGTGTAGAGTACGGTGAAGAACAACGTACATATTCGTCAGTCGTTCCTGCTTTGAGGGCGGTGACTGCCTTCAGACGCAATTCCTCGGGCGATTCGTCCAGTCCACTGATAATAACAGACTCGTGTTTTGCAGGACCATAGGAGGAAAGTGGCCACAGGGGCTTATCTTTGAGAGGAGTAATGTCGGCTGTTATCGTCTCAACTCTGAGGGGTGTTAAATGGTCCGCAGGAGACTAGATTCAAACGAGACTCACGTGTAAGGAACCGCGACCCTGTTATTATTGGAAGTCCAAGTCTGGTCTGAAGGACGACGTTAGCTCATTAGGATGAAGCAAGTTACTGATATACCAACTGCCAAAGTTTCCTGAAGCATCTGTGTGTTCATTTCGACATCGATCTCCGTACTTGCATGCTCCACGCAGGTAATACGAACATACTGCCTGTAATTATAATCAGCACTGCTCGCATGTTGGAACGTATGGATTCACCATTGTAAGTGGAGATGCGGGTTCGGTCACAGAGTTCAGGCCGGCTCGCTAACACATTTGGGGTTGTTTACCAACTGCATTCAACAAGTATAAATAAATCCTCTTCCAAGTCCGTCTCGTACTATGAAGTATACCACCAGTCGCAATAATGGAAACCACACATTCAGGACTGCAAAGTTCCTGATAATCTGACAAACAACACATTTGCCTCATTTGATGGTGACGGAAGCATTCCTGTATTCGAGAAATGGTACTGGGCCCGCCTACGACTCTTCAGTGCGTTATGGTTTGGGGTCAACATATCACCTACTCCGAGCAGACACAAATGGGTAAGTGTAAATATTGCAGGACCTTTAGGCATGTACTGCGAGACTTGAACAGTAAAGTCCTGGATATACCCATAACCTAGCTTCGGGGTAACAGGATTCCATGGACCAGCGTACAGCACTTCGCCAAGCTGAGACTGAGGCTGTGGACACGTTCCCGAGCAGTGGTCCACTGCCAGAGCTATGCCAACTTGAATGCAAGAAGCCATGGAAATCTGATAGAGATAAGTGACTACCAAGTCCTGACTCATAAGTATATCACTGACGGGAAGGATGACTTCGGCAGTAAAATTCTTCCCTCTCTTGAGGACTGCACCATCGGTTGGATATCCCAATTCGATCGTTTGACCACAGGCAAACGCAACGGCGAATACGAGGATGATCGTGATCAATAGATTCTTCATTGTAGCGGGAGGACTCTATAATCTTCGAGCGGGACGGTAAGGATTGCTGGACTACAACTGCTGAAGCTGATCTCATTTATATGTCTTCCTCATATGCCTACTGAATACATTTCTTGGCTGCCCCTTACTCGCCAAGCACCTTCCACAGGGGGAAAGTCTTCGATAGTTCAGCCCAGATCGGTTGTTGTGCCTGCCCTACTATCATCCCCTCAATTTAAGTCGATTAATTGAAAATCGTTTGGAAATTGACAAAACAGCCTTCGTAGCGGAACAAACTAGACACTTGCGGCGGTCTACGCTACTGTGACGGATGCGTTCCTGTATTCAAGGTATGGCACTGGCCCGGCCTGGGCACGATGCGGTGAGTCACTTCCGCCCATCGATCAGAAGAGCCGAGATGGTTACATACTCCTGCAAGACATAAATGCGTCAACGTGAAAATTGCTTGGCCAGCGGGTTGGTACTGAGACAGCTGGAACGTGAAGTTTTGATAAAATCCGACGCCAGGCAGTAAGATATCCGGGTTCCAAGGTCCGGCATAGAGCACACTCCCGAGCCCCTGTGTTGGTTGTGGGCAAACTCCATTGGCACAACTATTCAATGCCAGGGCAATTCCGACGTCGATGCATGATGCCATGGAGAACTGACTATTGGTAAACACCAGCAGCGCATCTGCGGAGAGTATCTTACCGGTAAAACGACTTGCGCAGTGAAGTCTTGGTTTATCGGGAGCACCGTTCCATCCGTGGGGTACCGAAGTTCGATGGTGTCACCTAGAGCAGATAATACGGCAGATGTTACAACAACACAAACTGACAAGGATTTCATGGCGAGAGTCCTGTCACTCGACGTAGGTTCGTACGCTATCGCTTTAATACCAGTTGTCAGGAACCTATATCAGCTGTAGTAAGACTTCGTCACTCTATCGCCACTATCTAGGGGTGACTCTTTTGATCTTCTCAGCATCATTCTTGAAGGCTTCGAGCAAGGCCAAAATTGCCCGTCGTGTCACAGCATAATTCAGGTTATGCGAGGTGGTGCATTTATAGTGAAAGATGATGGCGCATGGCTCAGCCGTACCACTCCCATCCGAGAGCAGATGGTTACAGTTACTCACTATTGGGATAACTGTTTGCTGTCCTCCATCACTCTCCAACATATTTCCAATGTGGGACTGGCGCCGTGAGTCCTTCCTTTATTCGGCAATCGTGAGGAGCTGAATGTAATGCAGACCGATCCCGGCGGATCCGGGCCTGAACACTGCCCTCCTGTCACCAGGTTCTGGTCATCGGTCATCTTCGCCGTCGCGCTTTGTTACATTGACACGATCTCGCACCCAACGGGTCACAGAATTCGTTCTTGGTTACAACCAAAGTTCATTCGATCAGGCAGTGGCGCTCACATGAGGCGTTGGAAAGGGACGATACGTGGTGAGTTTGTACCAGACCTCAGGCCTCTGACAGGGGTGTCGGAAAAAACAAGCCGCCCTACGCCGACAAGCGATCCTGTGTCTCACCGCGGATTCCCAATTCAACTTGGTGGGGAATCGCCCGCCTTGAAAACACTAACCAAATGCCCCGCCCCCACCGAACTGATCACACCGGTTGCCCCATTCACTATGATCGATTGATCCGCCATCATTCCGAACAAAACGATGTACATAATATGAACTATAATTCTCGGAGAATAACAAAGGTACCAGGAACATCGTGTTGCGCCCTATCCCTTCGCAGGGTCCAATCCAAATCCTGAGTCTGACTGAGATCCACCCTTTCGTGTCAGGTTCAGTTGTGCATGTGAACACTTCGCCTGCACGGTCAACATTGCCCGCGAATCTTGCAAGATCTACATTTTACACGCCAATGACGTCACCTTATCTGTCAATTTCAGACGTTGTGGCTACTGGCTGGAGCCCGCGCACAGCTTCATAGTAGTGACTCGGAATGATTGTCTTTCGGAACAGGAGGAAAACATATGTAAAGTATCGTCCGCATCACTTTCAACCTTGACGCCTTATCCAATGATTGCGTAGCTATGCTGCTATCGAATGTACTCTCAGTCAATCGTCAGAGACGCGTTTCGGAACTCGAGGAACGGATATGGTCCACCCTGCAATGGCCCCTGTGTCTCAGCGTGCCCAACGAAACCGAACAGGAAAACAACATACCCCTAGCAAGCAGAGATGCGTCAAGGTGAATATTGCAGGTCCAGCACTGAAATACTCTGGAACCTGCAACGTGAAGTTCTGGTAGAACCCGCCCACGGAGTGTCCGGTGGGCGTCCAAGGACCGGCGTAAAGGACGGCGCCGAGCTGGTCGGTTGGCTGCGGGCAGACTCCGTTGTAGCAGTTGTCCATCGCGAGGGCAATGCCGACTTGGATGCAAGATGCCATGGATTCCTGGAACCAATAATTTCAGTGGATCGATGCATGGTGGACCTCGTGCTGAGTGCTCACAGGCTGGATGATTTGAGAGGTGAAGGTCTGTCCTGGGGACAGGACAGTTCCATCAGTGGGGAAACCAAGCTCGATAGTCTGGCCGACGACAGACACCACAGCACCCACAAGAACAGAGATAACAGGGAACAGCTTCATCTTCAGAAAGGGTTGAAGAAACGTCGAGAGAGATGACAACAAACGCGTCACTGAGGAAAATGTAAGTGAATACGCCGTTGCCCTTATATACTTACCCAGTGCGCTCAATAATATCAGGTCCCCCATACGGCCAAAGTTGCCCTCAGGGGCTTCGTTTACCTCGTTACGCGAGCCTTCAAGTTGCCGTATCAAAGGAATTTGCAATCCCCGGTTGCTGTCTTCTGACTTCACAGCCTTCTGGATCTGGGGTAGATCGGCTCTAAGCTTGTGGCTGAAAGTAAAGCGGTACAACACACACCTTAGTGGCAAGACCCTACGAAAAGCATGGCTTCAAGTTGAAGAGAGGATTAATGTGACATAGCAGTTATAGCAGCGTGATTCTCTGAACTCTGGAATTATCTAGATAGTCACAACAACGCTAGCCATGGAACGCAGCGTATGTGCGGTAATTGGGGCTGTCGTACCATAATATGAAGTCCAGAGATTCGAGGACCGTCGGAAGGAATCACGAAACGGATAATAAAATTTCATTCGCACACAAGCGTTAAACGTTAAACGTACATCATCATCAGTAAAAGTACAAACGCTACAATCCCAGCGAAATTCATGGCCTCGGAATCAGACTGGATTTCACCAAATATGCACGTAGTGGTGTTGAGCCTACACTTTGACCTTCTCAGAAAGAAACTTGGACCACTCCGCCTCGCCCCAAGAGCTGGAAATTTCGTTCGCGATGAGACCATCCCATAACACGGTGGGCGAAACATGAATTCCGTTCTGCCTGGAGAACTTGACTAGAGCAAGCAATCGAGGTGAAGGGCTATCCAATTTGAACCAGTTCTGACTCACTGGTGTACTTCAAATCATCCGTGACGGCTACGCCACCATTTGGACTGCTTTTGAGCTTGAGAAGCTCCTTGAATTCCTCTACCTTGCCTTTATCCTGGATCACGGAATCGGCGATGTCTGCGAGCTTCTCGCGGATCTGCAGAGGGGTGAGGGTCGAGGAGGGAATGTCAAAGAAATTCTCTTGTTCGTCGAATAACTGGTTTGTGCTGAATATAAAGACGACAAAATATCGCGAAAACTCTTACTTTGCGGGAAAAGGCCCAGAAGTGACCAGGCGACGCTCGAACAACCTGGGAATCGATTGATTAGCGTTGATCCATCTCAACAATACCACTGAGCTGACAGCGAGCCCAGCTTCATGGGTGAGCGTCGATGACGCATGCCAGGGTTGCACTTGAAGCCTCACGATGAGCTTGACTTTTCCGTAGTATTTGCCGCCTTTGTCGAACCAGGGCTTGAGCACAGAGTCGATCGTGCGCGAGAGCTTCGCACTATGTGGGGCGTGTCAATCCTGTACAAGGTGATTCAAGAAGTACAATATAAACCTGAAGGGGCAAACATAATCGACTTGCGACATGACGTTAGCCGCCCCGGATGACAAGGGAATGGGAATTGCTCACGGAATACGTCGAGAGTGTGGGGGGAATCCCTTGTCCCCGCGACAATCAGTGGATTGAGTGAGGGTTGCAAGGCCATAACGGACGAGCTTTATCAGAGATGGAAGAAGAAAGGAGTGGATGTGGCATGATGACGACATCGATTATATCTGACTTCTATGCACGTGACTGATCCTACTAGAAGAAGTGTTTGTGTGCATCTCATTGCCAAGTTCCAATACAGTCTCCATCGTCGGGGAAGTTGAGGCTGCAGCACGAACTGACTAGCCTCGTCCTCAAGCCTCAAGACCAACACCCCGAGAAATTGGATAGATTCCTGAGCCAGGAAGAAATTCCTCAATGCTGGGAATTAGTCGACGCGGACCGTTATGTGTCCATACCTTGCAATTCGTTTGTCATTATATCGAGTTGATCGAACAACTATACAATGTGCTTGAGCGACTCGCTACGCGGTTCAGAACCTAGATGTTTTGCATGGAAGGCCCATTCCTAATACCTATCGGGATCGCAGTCCCGGTCACTACGCAACGCTTGCAGATATCTCGCATCCCTCTCCCATCTATTCAAGCTGACGGGATATTCGTGATTCAAATGGAACACCCTTCTGGCTGAGACCAATATGTAAGTGGCTGACTGCGTTGCGGCTAACCTGATTGGTATGATCTCCTGTATGAATAAACGAGAGACATTGACAGGTGTGATATGAACGGGTATAAACGATCGCTGGGCCTGTTCGTCAACCAATGGTGAGGGGAACCAATGCGTTTTCGTTTCCACGTCGAAAAACGAAATTGATCCGAGATTGGAGAATAAAAATGGTGCAATGTGGGACACTGGATGAGGCTTTTTGGATTGCGATTGGCTGGCCACGGTGCTGCAAGGGGAGTTGTCGCCATCCGGTGTCACCGTGTGTTAGGTGTTAGGTGGTCGGAGTCAAGATACTTAGTAAGGTAGTTGATTCTAGTTCAACGTTGCTGGCGGTTTGCCTTGAAGTCTCAAGTTCCGAATCTGAAATTCCACCCATCACCAAGCCCCCCAAGCCCATCACCATCCCATTTCATTCTCGGAAGATACGACCTCTGCACGACTATATCATTTCGAAAGGTGCATGTCACCGCTATTTTTCACTCGTGCTATTCGGACTCTTGTTGGTAGCTCGACAAGCGGAGTCATTTGACAGTTCCAAGCCCGACATATGGCGGTCCCATTCACCACCTTCTTAGTGCAACTATTGGAGAGCATACACGCGGAAGATGGACAACGTCTGGCATACTTGCTCCGACCAACTAGTCCTCACGGAAAGGATCTGGTGAAGGAGTTCAAAAATCCATCGGTATGTGGCCCGAAACGCGCTAAATTACGCATGTTTTGATATTCATCACAATGCACCTCTAGCGCGACACACTGATGTCCCAGTATGGTGGGTGTATAGATGGCCCATGGGACGAGATTGCCATTCGATATGTGATGGTGACATCCTACGTCGCGCGGAAACGACCAGGAGAGGCTTTCAACGAACAGTCTCAACTCATTTCGTGTGTCTATCTACCTTTGGACTTCAGGACAACTTATGAAGACACTGTGCAGGTTGTTCTTCCGGTTTTTTACTCAAAACACAGGGTGGACCCTACCCGCCTTGTTCTCCATGCTGCGTGATCTCAGGGATCTTGCTTTTGATGTGAGTTCCCTATTTGACACGATGGTATTCGCGCTTTGAGACGTTCCATCGATTCAGGCCGACTTCCACGCAAAGGTTAATAGTCAAAGCAGCGAATGCATGGAGAGCGCCGCGGGGGTGGTGGCGAAGGCATTCAGCAATTGTATGACTGATCGGTATGTGTCTCAAGCTACACGTCGCGGTCCTGTTTCACTTACATGAGGCAACTGTCTCGAGAACATCTCCAGCAGATCAGTCTCGGAAATGGGGCATCTATTATGTGGTCGGTCTTGTCCTTAAGTGCTACTTCCGTGTGAGTCTCTACTCCATTCTACCGCGTCGAGTGTTTCATACGGTTTAGGTCAAACGAATATCTTTGTCGAAAAACATTTTACGAGCGCTGGATGCAAATCCAGATATACCTCCTCTGACCGCTTACCCTCGCTCACATCAAGTGTGTCGCATCTTGGTGACGGCATGCTTCATGTTGCTAAAGGTTAACTACTGATTGAAGGTTACTTACCGATACTATCTCGGAATGCTCAGCTTTTTGAATGAAGACTATGCCAAGGTAGCGTACCTCCCGAATCGATCGTCAGGCCTTGCTCATCTTTCTTTACAGGCAGAACAGGAGCTCACGCTCGCATTTTACAATTGTCACATTCAGGCGCACAGAAATCAGGAGTACGTCCGAAGACTATCTTCTCACGCAGGACGCCTTCACAGATCACATTTGTAGACGAATCTTGACGTGTTTGATTCCTTTGCGTATCCTGCGAGGTCACCTCCCATCCAACATACTCCTGGATCGGTTCCCTGTCCTGGATGAACTCTTCTCACCATTTATAACAGCAATCCGCACAGGAGATATCACTGCATATGATACAGCACTCGATCGTTGGGAGCGTCGTCTTGTCGAACTGAACCTCTGGATCACGATTGAAAAGGCACGTGAACTCTGCATCAGAGGATTGTTCAGACGCGTGTAAGCCGCACCCACTCTTTACTTTTCCGTTGACTATGCTGAGTGCTCGATACGCAGGTGGGTAGCGTGTGACAAAAGTACACGCATCCCTGTGTCGATGTTTCACTGCTCGTTGCGTATTTCGGGAAACGACGTTTCCATGGACGAGGCAGAGTGCTTCGTTGCGAACATGATCTACAAAGGATATATGAGGGGATATATTTCGCATGAGAAGCAGATGGTTGTGCTAGCAAGTACGAACGCCTTTCCGAGGCTGGGGGACCGACAATCCCCATATGCATTGCTGTAGCATTGCCAGCGCACTAATATACACTACTAGTAGGATGAGAGGACAGGTTTTGTCAAAACCGTCGTGCGGGCTCTGCTCGTCGATTGATAAGTCGAGGTGGAGGTTTTTAGGCACCGTGTTTGCATTGTGCAATGCTCCCTTTCGTGGGCTAGATAGACTCGGATCCTACCGTGTCCCACAGAACAAGAGAGCGTATTGAATGGATACCAGCCGTGCCTTCTTCCGCTCGGAGAACCGTTTGCGGCAACATGCAGTATTTGCCAGGATCTTGAAGTAATTGGAACTCGGCACCACACTGCCCTGTCCGTTTTGTCATCAATGTTTGTCACATCGACGGTTGAACCTGTGGTGATCGTTTGAATCGGTCAGCTTGGAGCTTTTTGAGGAGCGCCGACTTCCAAGGTCCCAAGTTGCTGTGCCGGAACTAAGTTTGGACCGTCTCCCGCCAAATGGCACTGGCGACTCGCGGTGGCGCGTCCGTTTCTGAACGTGTACGCTTATGCCGAACATGCGGTGGGGAAACAGCCTGTGCCAGCAGCTGACTCCGCCGCAACGCACTATGATATAAGGACCGTGTGGGTTAGGTTCAGAAGCCCCCTCCACCCCCACCCTAGCCCATCCATCCCCACGACCCTCCCTAGCAGGTTTATCTCGCAAAATGAAGTTCAATCTATTGAGAAGACCCTCCAGCTCCACGGGCCAATCGTCGTCGCAGCCAAAGCACCCAGATCTGCAGCTCCACGTTGGGGATCTTAACGCCGACGTTGAGAAGCAACGACCTGCCGATATTGGCAGCCAATGGGCATATTCAAGTTTGGCTGCGCCCCCTCCATACACGAGTGTTGTCGCCCCTGGGATTCAGATTAATGGGGTGCGACCTACGAGTCGCTCTCCCGCCGCCGCCGGGTCTTCCAAGGCCTCTGAAAGTATGACATTACCTCCTGGCTCTCGCCACACTCGCATATTCATGATTCATCCAGCGATTGCCTCCTCCAACCGTCTTCGAGATATCGCCTACTTGCAGGCTCCAATGCGTCGGGAATCAAAGGAAAACGCACTGGATATGTTACGTACGTACGACACAGTGGTTATCATGGACGACTCGGGGTCCATGCTGCAAGATGACCGTTGGGAGCAGGTGCGTGTTACTGTAATCTTGGCAATAAGACATATCGAACGTGATTCGAAAGGCTTGTGAGGCACTGAGCGAACTTGCTCAAGTAGCCGCCACCTATGACAGAGACGGCATAGACATCCACTTTCTCAATCACCCCAAATATGGCATGAACATCAAGGCAAGCAACGGTCTGCGTACCACACACCGACCGCCCTACTAACCTAGTTTCGCTGGAAGGATCCCAAGACTGTCCGCCAATTATTCAGGCTTGTGCAACCACGGGGACTCACGCCCATCGCCAACAAGCTCGACGTCCTGGTCGGAGACTATGTCGAGAAACTCGAACGAGCCGCTCGGAGGAAACAGAAAGGAGACTCGCTCGCCCTCAAACAGATCAAGCCCGTTAACTTTATTGTCATCACCGACGGTGCACCGAGTAAGCTGTCCGTTTATATTTGGTACGATGAATGGCGCCAACTCTGCATTTCAGCCGACGAACCAGAAGATTCCATTGTTTCGCTGGCACGCAGGCTTGACCGTGGGAATTTCCCTCTTGCTCAGGTGAGGGGAATTGCACAGAGCGAGGTCATGGCAACTGATCCAGAGTTGTAAAAGGTCGGGATCCAGTTCGTCCAGATAGGAGACGACAAAGAGGCGACGGAATTCCTGAAGGAATTGGACGACACTCTGAGTGGCACCCATCATGTGCGAGTGAGTTGATGTGTCGGCTATGTGCAATCCATGACACTAATTGCACACGCGCTAGGATATCGTTGATACCACACCTTTCCTCGGGATAAAGTTGACGGCTGAGATGTTGATCAAGATTCTTTTGGGTGGTGTCAACCGTCGTGTCGACAGACGTGGTGCCGAGGCGGTGATGAGCATGTAATTTTTGTCATCATGGATGATTTCTTGTAAGCAGGACGTTCTTTGACCTGTAGCTCCGATCCCCACCTACTCCTCCACATCCAATTTTACAACATGTAACCCAAGGTTGCTTCCCGCAACGGATTATAGTAGTGATCGTCATAGTATCATGTATTGTATCTCATTATGAACCTCCGTCTTCGTCACCAATCAGAGTTTCCTTGTATCTCCCAGCACTCATGGGTATCATGGTGTGCAGCGAGTTCATACCATTGCACACGCAGACTTTTCTCGAAGGATGGGTTGCAGGTACCTTGAATGTCACGTGCTGGAGACTTGTCTCGTACTACTACATCATCAGTCGCAATAATGGAAACCACTCATTCAGGCCTCCAAAGTTTCTAATAATCTGACAATCAACACATTTGCCTCATTTGATGGTGACGGAAGTATTCTTGTATTCGAGAAGTGGTGCTGCCAGGGCCCGCCTAGGACTCTTCAGCAGTGGGTGTGGTCTGGGGTCAACATATCACCTACTCCGAGCAGACACAAATACAAATGGGTAAGTGTAAATATTGCAGGACCTGTAGGCATGTACTGCAAGAGACTTGAACAGTAAAGTCCTGGATGTACCCATAACCTAGCTTCGGGGTGACAGGATTCCATGGACCGGCGTACAGCACTTCACCACTTGAAGCTGGGACTGAGGCTCCGGACACGTTCCCGAGCAGTGGTCCACTTCCATAGCTATGCCAACTTGAATGCAAGAAGCCATCGAAATCTGATAGAAATAGGTAACTACCAAGCCCTGACTCATAAGTATATCATTGATAGGAAGGATGTCCTCGGCAGTAAAATTCTTCCCTCTCTTGAGGACTGAACCATCGGTTGGATATCCCAACTCGATCGTCTGGCCGCAGCCGAAGCAACGGCGAATACGAGGATGGTCATCAACAGATTCTTCATTGTAGCGGGAGGACTCTATAATCTTCAAGGGGGATGGTAAGGCTTATTGGACTACAACTGTTGTTGTGCCTGCCCGGTACTATCATCCCCTCAATTTAGGTCGAATATCATAAAATGGAAATCGTCTGGAAATTGACAAAACAGCCTTCGTAGGGGAACAAACTAGATCCTTCCGGTACCAGGCGGTGGGGCTCTAAGGTCCTGCACAGCAAACTCCGTTGGCACAACTGCTTAGCGCCAAGGCAATTCCGACGTCGATGCACCATGCCATGGAGAACTAACTATTGGTAAGCAGTAGCAGTGCATCTGTGGAGAGTATCTTACCGGTCAAACGACTTGCGCAGTTTATCGAGAGCACCATTCGGTACTGAAGTTCGATGGTGTCACCTAGAGCAGATAATATGGCAGATGCCACAACGGCACAAACTGACAAGGATTTCATGGTGAGCATCCTGTCACTCGACGTAGGTTCGTACGCTATCTTGCAGCATCACTTTAATACCAGTCACCAGGAACCTATATGAGCTGTAGTGGGACTTCGTCACTCTATCGCCACTATCTTGGAGTGACTCTACTGATCTTCTCAACTGTGACATTAATGCAGGCTTCGAGCAAGGCCAAAATTGCCCGTCGTGTCCCAGCATAATTCAGGGTCGTGCGAGGTGGTGCATTGCTGGTGAAAGACAATGGCGCATGTCAGCCGTACCGCGGGACTTGCCTGGAAATCGGTACGAACACGCTGGCGCTAGAGTGAGTAGAAAGTACACGACGTCGATATACATCCCAATCTGCAAATGGCGGGCAACCCCAATTCTCGACTCATCTTGGGTTCAAAATAGCCCCGTAACCTGCGATATTCAAAGCTTGAGAGCACAACAACGAAGATCCGTGTGTTTTCCAACCCCGGTTCGTTTGAACCTGGCCTACATGCTATAGAACTACGGCATAGCCACCGATCTCGTGTTGCCAGTGAACGTTAGATACGTTCGGGAGCGAAGGTGTAGCTGTCGTGCCAACTTCAACGATCTCGAAGACTTCAAGTTACTGTAGCAGAAAATGGCTACAAGCCATGCAGCTATCGACAAGGAATGAACTTACGAAGTTTATGTCGTCTATTGCTGCTAATAAGCACTGGTGAGCGCTTTTTGCTGTGATTCACATAGTCCCGCTGTCGAACACCCAAATTATCTAACCTCCCTATTCCTAAGGGAATGAGACGTGCCAACTTTGACGGATTTGAGAGGAAGAGCAACGAGAAACTTCTGTAAAGAAGAGGCTATGTGCAGAATAGGAATCGTGAGGCGCGTCTGCCTCCTGGCGGAAGCTTATGCTGGCGCACACAGACCGTACATGAGGATAGAAAGGAGATAACTCTTTCACGGGAGAATAAAACAGATTGTGACAAGATGCAATGGTTGGGGGTGGCTTGAGGGTTCTACATAGTGGACGCAGTGCACTTTACTCCTTCCATGGATATTCAAACTTGGGCTGGTCTTTGCGCCTCCAAAGCTTCCTCCTGAAACAGATTATAAGTAGTTGTTAACACGAATGATGATGCAACAGATGCGACACAAACTTCTTCTTAGTCGTTAAGTTCTCGGCAAATACTTCAACGCAGTGCTTTGTTTTGAACTCTCGAATAAACCGAGGATCCCTTGCGCATATGTAAATTGAGAGAACGCGTAACGAATATTTTAAACCTTACCAGAGCTCGCTAGCTATACCCAAGTCCTTGCAACATCGCATGAGGGCGTTGCTCTTGCATCCTTCGGTGGCGGTAGGGATACCGGAGGGGTCGAAATACTCATTTTCGCCTCTCGCTATAGCTACAAGTCTGCGAAGACAGTTCATTAGTCAATGAAGCGTAGTGCATATTAAAAGTCCCCACCGTCCTTGACAGACGAGTGCATACTCCCTGCTGACTATCTTGGGACCTACGTTCGTCTCCGTCCTTGGAGCGAGTCCCCATGCGCCGGGTCCAAAGGCCTTGTTCAAGATACGACGGTATTTTATTTCGGGAAGGTAAATGAGTCCATCTTTGACGAACGAGATCAGGGATGTATGGCAAGCAAGGGAGGAGGGACGCACCAGGTTTCATTTCGATGTCCATTTCGTCGATGGGTGCAAGGAGGATGTCCGAAACCTCTCTCGGGAATGCTTCTACAGATAAGCCATAGTAGCTCTTCGACCAATCGTTGGCTGCACTGTCACCTCCGGACACAAAATCACCAGGGAACGCTATTTGAGAGATGCGCGAAGGCGCAGACTCTACGGGAAGGACGCTCTCTGGAGGTACTTCGCCTTCGAGTGCCTCGCGGACTCCGGCTGCATCTGCTATTGCTTCGGAGATGTCGTCTCGGCTGATGCTTGTGCTGGCTGGTGCTTTTGTTATCCGTGAGCTGGTTGCCGCAGCACGAGCGGGGTAGGTGCGCGTCGATGCAGCATAGGTTCTGTGAGACGAGATGCGCGCACGCGGGATGCGACGTGCAGATAGACAGAGTCTTGCGCTGAAGAAAGACATGGCGTGACGTCAAACAAGTTGAAGCCCCTACGCGAACACATATTGCACTGCCACTTCGATCGCCACCATGAACACACCCATCTCGGCCAGTTCTGTCCGGCCTCACTCAGGCCTCAGAGTACAAAGACC
The DNA here is from genome assembly GCA_038090955.1 of Xerocomellus intermedius. Lineage (NCBI taxonomy): Eukaryota > Fungi > Basidiomycota > Agaricomycetes > Boletales > Boletaceae > Xerocomellus > Xerocomellus intermedius. The sequence goes on from JBBPNP010000016.1 coordinate 69,944, forward strand.
AACGTCGAGCCTGTCCCAACGACCGCCTTCAAGTCTGTCTTCAGCACGGCCAGCTTCGAGCGCCTCATCGTTGAGACCACAGTCCCGCATCTCGACGCGTCCAAGTTCGCGCCTTGCTCGACCCGCCACTCGACAAACCACACGTCTGCTACCACTATGCCAATCACTCGTCACCCAAGTGACTGGATTGTCTCCCGAGACCGACGATGAAAACTTTCGCACCGCCGTGGATTTCGTGTCCAAAAACTTGGAATACGCGATCAAGGCCGGTGCGAGCACCGATATGACTGCGATGGACAAACACTTCAGAGGGTAGTATCCCAATTGGTCGTTTCTATGTCATTTTTCAGTAGGTTTACACGTTGGTAATATAGTCATGTTCTCAAAGCAAGCATCACCTCCCATGACGACCTCGCGGATGCACTGCAGGAGTCGTATCGTAGAGTGAAACAACAAGCTAAAGAGCTCACAGATCTCGACGAGCAGATTAAAGTGACCAGCATATATTCATACCAGATCGATTTCGTATACTGACTTCCCATCGCACAGTTGTCACGCCTCCCGGATCACCTCCAGTTGCTTGTACGTACTTGTTCCTCAGACCACCCACTCCCTGATATTTCTGGGTAGATCTTGTTGTCATCTGCTCCTAGTAGTGCGACCTATGCCTTTGTGGAGACGTATAAAGATGCCCGACCATCGAAGCCTCCAGCACCAATAACATGGAAGGAGATCCTTGCTGAAGAGCCATTCGAAGGACAACACTGGGAGGGAGTATATGGCCTACCAACTGGTAGTACCGTAGAAGGATGGGAAACTCGGAGCGGTGGAAGCACGCCGTCCCTTTCACCTTGGGACGAAGATGACTCTCTGGACAGTGACGGCACACCACCTTCTTTCGAGGATTTACCTCCACCCGTGACTAGAACGCCGGGGGATACTCACTCTCACCATCGTGTTCACTACCAGAAAAGTCACCTTGAGTTGATTGAACGCCTCAAGGCACGCCAGTACTGGAGAGAAGATTGGAAAGTTGATGTAGATGTTTCGCGGCCGTTTGATATAGGCGAACCGTCAACCCTTGGTATGGATTTTTGGTCTTGATTTTCTCTCGCTCTCTTATGCTACTAGGTCCTGCGATGCTTCGTGTTCTTGGGGAGAGAGCAACACTGGCCCTTGTCGGTCCGGAGCGAGAGGTGCGCGCGGACCATCTATCTGAGACCTTATGCCGACTATGGGGCGTTTAGAAATATATTCACGAACGCGACGCCGTGCGCGAAGTACTGATGTGTCTCCAAGGTCGGAAGAATCTCATGATCTATACTACTCCAGATACGTTTTCTTCGGTGGTAGGTCTCCAACTCTGTCAACAAGGTATATATTGAACTGACGAAATGTTAGCCTTCTCCAACGACGCCGCGTCTACTGCATTTTACATCGACAGCCCAATCGTCGATCCTAGGTGCTTTCGCACAGGTGACAACTACTGTATGTCATCTACGAAAGTTTGTTTCTGCCATCTTCGACAGCGTTTCCGCCGTCCATGAAATTACACCGAGCGGAACAATGCGCTTGCTCACACACAACATCCGTTCAAGAACGATAGAGGCTTTCGCTGATGCCGTGGACGCACAGATCCAAATATTCGACCGATGGTGCGCCGAGAAGGAAGAGGCCATTTGTCGCGCACTAGCCGGGAGTGGTGACCCACTCGTCGTCAGCCTTCTCAGTTTAGAGAAAGACGTCAGAGACACGTTTTCAGGGACCTTTGACGTCATGCTGGACATCTTACATCGACTCGTCGGATATATCTGTCAATCCCACTCCAGACTTGACCAAGCTGTTTGGAACATGCCTAACATGCCTACCCAACTTCCATCCGCGGTGGTTTCTGCGCTTCTGCTTGACCTTCTGCTACAGGCAGCAGAGGAACAATGGTCCATGGGCAATTTCTCTGCCTCCAATTCCCTCGCGACTGTCTTTGCAGGGACCTCAGAACCGATCTGGCATATGATTGGGAAATGGCTCAAAGATGGAATGCCCGTCCGGAACGCCTGGGACTCCCTGGATGACATTCAAGCCCTCGATGAGGAATTTTTCATAGAAGACAACGAACTTCCGCTATTGGACCCTGATCTCTGGGCAGATGGCTACGTGCTTCGGAGTCCCGTCGTTCTGGAGGATGGGGAGAGGAAACAACTCGCTGTTCCGTCGTTCTTGGGACCGGTGGTTGATCACGTCTTGGGGGCCGGCAAGGCTGTTGGACTACTTCGGATGATGGGTATCCATTTCATTTCTGAAAACGTGACCGGAGAACAACATCCCCTTCTCGATTGGAAGACCTTTGCACGATTGTTCGAGTCCAGCGCAGCAAGCTTGAGAGATTCGGAGTCGTTGTCGCATTTGATATCAGAGGAGCTCTCCGCTTATTGTCTTGCTGCTGGACTGCGGTTATCACGGGTCCTCACTGAGGAATGCGAATTATCGCGCCACCTTGCAGCCGTTGAAGGGCTATACCTGATGACAAGAGGAGACGTGATCAGCAATTTCACCGATGTTATATTCTCCAAGGTACGATTATCTAGGCCTCCTTTCTCTCGTGCTTGGTTGGATTGATTTATCGACGTTAAGATGGACGGCCAACAATCATGGAATGACTTTCATTTCCTGAACAGTGCCTTCAGAGACGTCGTCGAGTCGACCAACTCGGACTGGATTGACGCCTCCCTCATTCGGCTCTCCTACAGGGGTGCCAAAGCCGCCACCATCTACAATACCGTCAAGGCGATTGAGGGGCTGCTCGTCGAATACGCTCTGCCATTTCCCCTGACATATATCTTCACCCCAAGCGCCCTGCAAAGTTATTGTTCCCTCTTCGTCTTCCTGCTTCAGGTAAGAAGGGCGAAGTGCGTTCTGGAGAGGATCTTGCTCCGCGGAGTGGTGACGAACGTTGGGATGCAGTCTGAACTCAAGGTGTTCTACGCGATGCGAGGGAAGCTTTCGTGGTTTATCAAGTGAGTAAACGGTGATACATCGCTGATAGTATGGCCATATGTATTGACGGTGAACTGCAGTACGTTGTTCAATTTCCTGACCACGAACGTATGTTCTCTCCCTCGATCCAGCGGTGTACAGTATCTGACGCGTGTCGATCGTGCAGGTGATCCACGTTCAAGTGCTCAAATTCAAGTCTGCATTCAAAGAAGCCAAGTCCCTCGATGAGATGATCAAGCTCCACAACGACCAGTGCGTTTCCCTTGAGTCATACTACTTACATGTCACCCATTGACGACAACATCATCATAGCCTCGAAACATTACTGTGCGAATGCCTCCTCGACTCCTCCGTACGTTCATCTCGCCACTTCCAGTCTTTGCACTCGTCACTCACCCCATTCCTTTCGTTGACCAGACATCCTCCCTCTCGAAAGCGATACTGAGTATTTTGGACATGTGTATCCACTTTCGGACGTTCTTCACTACCTTTGCGGGAGACACAACGCATGACATCTCACGTCTGTCGATCAGCATGCGACGGCATCGGAGTCGTCGGCAACGACGACAGCGCAAGAACGTCATCGGGTTCTCTGTGCCCCTTGCCACCGATACCGAAGACGACTCGGACTCGGACACAGACACGGACACGGACGAGGAAAGGCAAGTACTCGAGCCGTCGTTCTCGGTCGCACTGTCGTACGCCGAAGACGACTTGTCGACACGGTTGGAAACGTTGTCGGGGGAGCTGGATGGGTTGGTGAGGTATGTGCGGCGTGGCGCGGAGAATTTGGCGAGGGGGATGTCCGATGTTGCATCTGCATTCGGCGTGCTCGCGTTTATGCTCGAAGATTGGGACTCGTGACATTAAGTGGGCACGAAGCATGCTGTAGCACCGATATGTCCAAGGCTTTGCCCAGCGCAGAATGCTAGTACTTAGGTAGCTCAGAAAGGAATCCCGAACTTCCATTCGCTGCCAAGTCCCGATGATTACATAAATTGCTCATTCTTTATGAACCCGAAGTTCGCTGTTTGGAGGAAACTGTGGACGAGACACCCACTGATTTCAAGCCGTCTGCGCTTGCTCTCCACGCGTGTCTCGAATGAAGAGGCATCTTTCGGAAGCTACAGCGTGATTCTTCCCGAGGAACCTTTCGTCTGGGGTGTGTCGCACATCTCCCCTCGCACCGTCCCGTCCAGCATTGGGCGGCCGCCATATGCGCGGACACTCGCGGAAGACAAGCATTCCCTTCACTCCTCTAGAAGTGGACATTCCCGTGAGCCCTACAAAGATGACAGCCGAATCCGACTCGGGAGCGAGGAAGAGACCAAGCTTCGGGCTTCTTCCAAGCTAGCTCGCGAGGTTCGCGAGTTTTCAGGGACTCTTGTTCGAGTGGGGATAGTTCTCGAAGTTTTTTTGATGGACGGCATGATGACCCATCCTCACAGCCTGGGATAACCACAAATTCAATTGACGCAGCGATTCATGACTTCATCGTCGCCCATGGTGCTTACCCATCCCCTTTACTCTATTCGGGATTCCCTCGGTCATGTTGTACCAGTATCAACAACGTAGTCGCGCATGGAATACCAGACGAGTGTGTCGAATTTATCATACCCTAATGTGAGGCTAACGAGGACCAGTCGACCGCTCGAAGACGGCGATATCATTAATATCGACATCACCGTTTACTTCAACGGTTATCATGGAGATACATCCCAAACTTTTTTCGTCGGCACTGTCGTACGCACGCGTCCTTTGTTCGTCGGCGGTCACAAACGGGTTGGTGCCTACAGGATCAGCGAGGACGCGATCTGGTCTCAATGACCAACGCAGCCCTGCAGGCTGGCATCAGCGCCTGTGGACCCGGGCGTCCATTCAATTCCATCGGCCAGACTATCCACGAATTGGTGCGCAACACTCCCTATTCGGTGTGCAATGCATTATCGGGACACGGTATCGGAAGAGTGTTCCATCAGCCTCCTTGGATATACCACACACGTATGACTCTTCGTCCTCCTAGTATTTGCAGTTCCCCATCTCTAATCCTTTAACAGTGAACGAAGAGCCAGGGATGATGCGTCCCGGACATTGTTTTACCATCGAGGTATGGATCTTTGGTCGGCGCCACTGCCTCATTGAAGTCGTGACACGACCCCCAGCCCTGCATTGTCCGAGGCTCCAACCCCCAAGTATGGATATTCCCAGATGGATGGACAGTATCGACCGAGGCAAGCGCTCACTGTAGCTTATTATATACAAACTTCGTGGAACCCTGACAATGACGTTATAGAACTGCGCTCGTAGCGCACAAGCCGAGCACACGGTACTGATCACGGAGACTGGCGCAGAGGTTCTGACGTTATAAGAAGTGTGTCCTTTGCAGGAAGTCAGTTGCGATCAGCTACCGCGATCCATCTTGTCCGTATGAGGGTGTGGTCAATGGGAAACATCTGTCGGCAGAAGACGCATAACAGCGCGTATCCTCGAAATCGGTTCTGCTGCATATATGAAGTACCAGAAATGCATCAATACAGTCTACTTTTGTGTATTTTTGGTTTTCGCGCGAAAGGCGTCAATCCGGCCAGTCTGGCGTGATTCTTCGGGATCGTGGGTATATCTACGTACACGATCTCTACCTAGCACAGAAGCACCACCATTCCCTCTCCCAGCTGTGTGAACCAGTCGTAAATGGGGTCTCCCCCTCCCGCTCGTGAGGTGTCGGTTTGCTCCTCATTTAGTCAACGCTTAGCTGGTAGTCATCCTAAACAGCACAGCCCACCAAGTTAGAGTAACCTAAGTATGCTAAGTACATCACATATGAACAAGCGAACGAAATGATGCAGGTCGCTTCAAGGTGTGACTGAGGTTGTAGTCTGAGAAGCTCAAACTAGAGGTCTAAAGAAAGGACATGATTCACCAATAACCAAGAATGGCGCCTTTAAATCCAATTTCAACCCATCTCTCCACGTCTTTCGCTTGCTGACCTTGCGGTACATCAAGACCTTGGAACCCGATCTTATGGTATACCTTGCGTGCAGGCGCGAACTCCTTCGAGTTCCCCACATAGAGGACGACGCGCTTCTTCTTCTGGAGAACACTACCACAGAATCAGAATGCGTCTCAAAGTAGCGGGAGATACACACTCTTGACAGACACAGTGTAAAAGTCGTGTCGCACAACCACGGCCCCTCCAGTGTTCTGCTGTGAAAACCTTGGTGACCTCTATCACGCTGTCCGACTCTATCGTAGTGGCAACCAGGCATGCAATCTCCGGCTCTTGACCCGCTTTATGGACCGCATGCACCCAAACCTGCTGATCTGTGAGCATCATCCTGGCCTCTAACTCCGCGCCTGCATCATCGAGTATATAAGGGTACTGTCGCCACGAACGTCATCACGATTCATGTGCGGACGAACTAGACAGTACCCACCGTTGTTTCGGAAAATGCCTTGCACATGGCCTTGACCTCCTGTAAATGGGACACATCGGCACGGCGGAGGGCGATGACAACGTTATCGGACTCTGGGAAAGAGGGTACAGAACCCAAGGACTTTTTGAACGTCTCGTTTGTACAGAAGGTGAAGGTCGCGTCGTAATACGGGTCCTTGAGAGCCTGGATGCCATACTCTTCGCGCGTGTGGGCTTCGAAGATCTCGGCAAACTTCTCTGCCACCTTCGCGATCGAAAAGACGGCAAACACCCTCTGGGGAGGGACCTCCTTCAGCAAACAAAGGACGAGCGGCAACAAGGAATCGGTTAGATTCATGCCGCGTGTTTCCTCCTGGGCGATCTGGGCAGGCGATTTGGACGCCACTATGAAGATCGGGTGATTTCCCAGCGGTCCTTTGGTGCAGGACAACACAAACTCGACGTTGCTTGTGAGGTCATACAGAGCAATCCATAATTGCTCGTGGTCACCTCCGCGAGGAAAGTTCACCGCCTTTTTCGCAAATGGGAGAATAACGTTTGCAGCCTCTTCGTTCTGCGACAGCGTACCCCAAACATCATTCGGAAGGTCAGAGGCGTGGTGGTATGCGCTTGTTTGACGAGTGGGGACCATGCTAGGCATGATTGAGAAAGAGGAACTTGCTATCCTCTTTGTTTGTATATGTGGCAAGGGCTAGAACCAGAACGTAGAAGCCGGTGCTAACCACTGATGCAGCGGCATCATTTCTAACTCCAAATTGAACGTTTAATCCATCTTGCGCAAAAAAAAAACGGCAACGAAATGCCGACGTTCGAGCCACCATGCATTACGGTTCAGGGAACCACATCACATGAGGATCCGAAGGACGTCCGCCGTAGCGACACTACAATTTGAACCGAACAACCCAGACTTGCCTGTAAATCAGCTGCGGCCGATACTCCTACGCTACGGCATATCTCTGGTAATCCTTGACTTGCTCAAGGTCATCTTACCTTGAAAAAATACTTTCCCGGTGAGAAATGCTGGAGAAGGCACGACCAACAGACCTATTGCTATATGAAATTTTGAAATCCGTTCCAGGTTAGGTTCAGGATGCATTCAACAGGGAAGTTTAGAATAGCAATCGAGTGTCGATTTGGTGTCGATTTCGAGTTTGGAACTAGATCTGGACCGCGGAAATCGCCGAAAACGGTGACATAGAGGTCGATTCGAGGACGGTTCGAACTTCGAAGTCGCGGTTGTGCAAACATGGCGCGTCGGTGTTTTAAAACAACAGCGTATAGTTTGCTAGCTCAGCGCTCATCATGCATCAAGCTCTATCAGGCTAGCATAGGCTAGCATTTGCAGTTCTCCATCTCTGATAGTCTGATTCTTTAGCAGTGAACGAAGAGCCAGGGATATTGCGTCCCGGATTGCTTTACCATCGAGGTATGGATCTTTGGTCAACGTTGCTGCCTCATGATTATTAAAAGTCGTGTCACAACCCCAGCCCTGCATTGTCTAAGGATCCAACCCCCCAAGTATGGATATTCCTAGATGGATGGACAGTATCGACCGAGGCAAGCGATTACTGTAGCTTATACATGAACTTCGTGGAACCCTGACAATGACGTTGTAGAACTGCACTCGTAGTGCACAAGCCGAGCACACGGTATTGATCACAGAGACCGGCGCAGAGGTTCTAACGTTATAAGAAGTGTGCTTATTGCACGAAGTCAGTTGCGATCAGCTACCGCGATCTAGCTTGTCAGTATGAGGGTGTGGTCAATGGGAAACGTCTGTCGGCAGAAGACGGATAACAGCGCGTATCCAATCGGTTTTGCTGCATATATACTACCACAATCGGTAGCGGCGCGCGGAGGCGCCGAAGTCCCCGACTCCATCACACACGCACACAATGACGCGCAAACGAGTGCTAAGATTCTAACACACACGAGTGTACATACATTGGCAGTCAAGAAATAAAGGGATCAAGTTATCCCACCATTATTTAGTTCTCCCCCAAGTCCATATCGAAGACAGCATGGGAGGCCGAAGTCTTCTTTGTGGGCGACTGACAAGGCAACTCGTCATCGTTATCGTCATTGGCTTTCCTTTTGCCCTTTTTATTGTGAGGCTTCTCAGTTGGGGTCTTCAACAAGCTGACTTGGATGTAGGAATCGAAAGGCAAGATTTTCATGCTCTTCGTAATGATCTGGTAGATATGCGAGCCGTTTTGACTATTCTTGTTGGAGCGGTCGTTTGGCTGAAAGTTCCAGCTGTGCACACATCGGAATTAATTAGGATCAGCGGGTGTGGACGGGAAATACGTACAGTTTGAGGTATACTTCAACCTCAACATAGTCATCGTGTTTGATCTTCTTGTCGTACTCACCAGGGGTGATGAGCACCCCATGTCCATCACGGATATCAGGTGAGATGACTTTGGCATCAGCCAAATCAGTGTTCTCGTTGATTAACCCTGCTTAACAACCTTCTGGATCCGGCATGTCGCAAAACTTCGTGACACAAGCTCCTGCAGTTGAGGTTGATGGTTAAATGTTCTGATCGAAGACTTGGATGAAAAATTACTTGCCATGAGTTAATCTACTGTCCTTTGTAGTCTGGACACCGGACCAAGGAGCAATCCTAGCTTTGTCTGAATCACTGATTAGCATATGAAGAGTTATTTTCACAAGAGACGACTTACTCGGGCTAAGACTCTGACTGCTATCTACAACATGAAATGTGTTTAGTGAAAAAGAAGAACATCACAGTGACGAGACTTACTCCCTATATCCGCGCGGGAGAGCTTCGGGGCGGACATTCGGCCGGCATTGGGAAGACAACAGCACATTGAACGCACGAAACACTGGCAGAGTGAGTTCGTAAGGTTTTCTTCAACCATGAGCAGAAGTTCTCGGGGGAATTGAAACATGAGACATTTTCCAGTGAGAAATATATGGGGTCATAGTAGAAAGCATAGTCAGAAGAGTTATGTGGTCCTTCAGGCGGTAAATGAGACTTGTCGAAGAGACGGGGCGCAAGGCAAGCTGATTTACAAATAAACCTGACGAATTTCAACCCGTTGTCGAGACGCTTACATATACGAAAGCGCACGGGGCGATTTGGAATGCGATCTCAAAGGTAGCAACTGTACAGTTATATTATGTAACCATTTCTCACAGTGCAAGTCCGTTTGCAGGTGCCTGAAAAATCTCACCGATACAAGAACCCCCCTCCGTTGGAGTCGGGGAACTGTATAGTTATTATGTAATGTTTCTCACAGGTCCGTTTGCAGGTAACCTTAAATCTTGTCGGCACAAGAACCCTCCTCCACTTCGTGGGAGTCGGGGAATGCATAAATACACTCCCTGATTCTACTGTTAGGGTAACCTATGCTACATGACATAGTATGAACAAGCGGAAGAAGTGATACAGGGTGCCAAAGTGACTGATCTAACTTGTAGGGTGGGGCGAAGCTCGAATTAGAAGTTTAAAGAAAAGACATGATTCACCAATAACCGAGAGTGGTGCCTTTAAATCCAATTTCAACCCATCTCTCAACGTCTTTTACTTGCTGACCCTGCGGCGCATTAAGACCTTGGAACCCGATCTTATGGTATACCTTGCGTGCAGGTGCCAACTCCTTCGAGTTCCCTACAAAGAGGACAACGCGCTTCTTCTTCTGCAGAATACTATCAAAGAATCAGAATGCGTCTCCAAGTGCATATTAGCAGTAGGTACTCACTCTCCACACACACGGTGTAAAAGTCGTGCTGCACAACCACGGCCCCTCCAGTGCTCTGCTGTGAAGACCTTGGTGACCGTTGTCACGTTGTCTGATTCTCTCGTGGTGGCAACCAGGCATGCAACTTCTGGCTCTTGACCCGCTTTATGGACCGCATGCACCCAAACCTGCTTATTTGTTATCATTATCTCGGCCTCCAGCTCTGCACCTGCATCATCAAGTATAAAAGGGGGCTGTCGGCACGAACGTCATTACGATTCATGTGCGGACGACGTAGACAGTACCCACCGATGTCTCGGAAAACGCCTTACACATGGCCTTGACCTCCTGTAAATGGGACATATCGGCACGGCGGAGGGCGATGACAACGTTATCGGACTCTGGGAAAGAGGACACAGAACCCAAGGACTTTTTGAACGTTTCGCTTGTACAGAAGGTGAAGGTCGCGTCGTAATACGGGTCCTTGAGAGCCTGGATGCCATACTCTTCGCGCGTGTGGGCTTCGAAGATCTCGGCAAACTTCTCTGCCACCTTCGCGATCGAAAAGACGGAAAATACCCTCTGAGGAGGGACCTCCTTCAGCAGACAAAGGACGAGCGGCAGCAAGGAATCGGTTAGATTCTTGCCGCGTTTTTCTTCCTGGGTGATCTGGGCGGACGATTTGGACGCCACTATGAAGATCGGGTAGTTTCCCAGCGGTCCCTTGGTGCAAGACAACACAAACTCGATATTGTTTGTGTTGTCGTGCAGAGCAATCCACAGTTGCTCTGGGTCACCACCGCGAGGTAAGTTCAACGCCTTCTTCGCAAACGGGAGGATAAGGTTTGCAGCCGCTTCGTTTTGCAATAGCGCACGCCAAACATCATTCGGAAGGTCAGATGCATGGTGGTATGCACGTACTTGACGAGTAGGGACCATGCTAGGAACGACTGAGAAATGAGGAAACTTGACAGTTCGAGGATGGCCAGAAACCCTGTGTTTTTATATGTGGCGAAGGCGAGGCCAGAAGGTACTCGGATGGAGCTAAGCACGGATGGCACCGTTTCCGACTCCATGAAGTCAGTTAAATTGAACGTTCCATCCGTCCTGCCCAAAAAAAGATGGCAACGAAATGCCGACGTTTGATGGAACCGACGCGCGTCATATATTATGGCTCGGGGAACCACGTAAGGTATGGGTGGGTCCAAGGATCAAGGGTAGGAGCCACGGATGGGAAACCAAATGGCGTCCTGTGGCATCGCAGCAACCTCCGAACACTCCGGACTTGTAAATCGGCTGCGACTGATACGCTGACGCTACAGCATATCTCTAGTCAATATCAATCCTTGACTTGCTTATGGTCACTTTACCTTGAAAAAATACTTTCCGGGTGAGAAATGCGGGAGAAAACACGACTAACAGACCTGATCATTGCTATCGAAAATTTGAAATCCAGTTCCAGGTTACGTTCAGTACGCCCTATGAGTAGTTGAGATATCAAATGCCCGAAATTGTGCTAATCACGTATGTCGTAGTATTGGTTCGCGTTGTGGATGGCCTAGGCTGCGCATTCCGAATTGCGGCGTGGGTACGCATATGATACCTCAGACGAGAACTTCTTCCGGCAACAGATTTCGCAAATTCAGGGAGTCGAACAACGAAGGCTCGAAGAGAGCACGTTAAGTTTAACTTTACACCGCCACCGACAATAACGAAAGTTCTTTGTGCGCTTGGCAAATAGCGTCCCGAATAGCAGGTTGCCGTTCCTCAACTAGTATATGCCTGGCCAGCTGAGGCCAGGATGTACGTACAAGTCCGAATGTTGAACGGTAGGTCATGCTGTTCAACACGATGGCATGTGCACGGATCTATGAGTCATTGCTACTATTAGATAGATTGGCAAGCTCGCCGCCCTGTACAGGAAGTACGACCGATGGAAGGTCTGACAGGTTTCGATGGACGAATGTCCACCAGCCAGTCACCTCGTATCCAACAGGCATAGGTTTGATCCACAGGATGGCCCATGGACCCACTGGCATGGAACTACTGGTCGTATTCCAGTGTTCTAGATAATGCCTTGGTGCGGTGAAACGTTTCAGCTATAATGGACAATTTCAATCAGGACAGGTTACCTCCGCTGTTTACGTTGGAAAACCCTGAGGCTGCTGGCGCAGGACGAGCCATGCGTTTCGGCCGCGCGGTGGAATGAACCCCATCCAACCCCATTTCGAATTTCCTCCGAACCACTAACTAAAGCCTCCGCTCTACATTCTTTTCTATCATCGCATTCTATCCCCTCGGGCCGACCGATGAGTCCGCAAATAGCATGGTGCTCGCAGCGTAGAACACGCCAATGTCCCAGCCATCTCGGATGGTCTTGACAGACCGAATCCACTGTCGATTCCCTGAACCCGACGGCCTCGGGACTCGGAGATCCTGTGCGTACGCTCCCGTACGTTGATTATAAATCGAGGAGCCCCCCCAAGCGCTGGAGTGATGGCGAGAAAAGCCAGAATTTCCGCCAGATCACGTTCCTCGGCAGGGTGTCCACTGTCGATAACAGAACCAACAACCATTGACACAATATGAATCGCGAGGATGTCGAGAAAGCGGTGGAGCGATGGCGAGAAAAGCCAGAATTTCCGCCAGATCACGTTCCCTGGCAGGTGTCGATAACAGAACCAGTGACGATAACAACCATTGACACAATATGAATCGCGAGGATGCCGAGAATTCTCTTCGACCGGTCGTACATTGCATACAGACGGAGAATCATCACCACTGGGAGACAGTTACACCATGCCCTCTACTATCATAACTTACACTCAGCAGCCAAGAAGGGTATAAGATAGGCTGCATTGCCTTCGGAGCATCTATGCATGTTGTTAGGGTGGACATACATACGGTAGTCATGCTATTCGGACCGTATCAGTGCTTCGCCATACCTAAATTGAAATGGAACACGTACATCTATTGATATTCGGATAATCGTAATCTCATTAGTTATTGATGGGGTGGTAGGAAAAAAACTTCACGGGCAAGGTATGAATATACTTCCGACTTCCATTATAGCAGGTCAGTTGAATATGTTCCAATTTTCTGTAAACTTTGGGCACTAAATTTGAAGTTAGCCCACAATAATGGATTTGTATGTCATCACCCGAGGGACTGTATATGCACAAGACGCTTCGATTGAAGTTGTGACCTTGCTCTCTGATCCCCTCTGGATCGCCGGCAGGATTGAACAAACGGTCAGTGCAACTATCATCATTGGCAAACGTACTCCATAAATGGGTTCATCAGTATACAACTAATCAGAAGAGAAAACAACTACAGTACTTTTATCAACTGCTCTATCAAAAACACCGGGCAGGCACATCACGCTGGCACGACAATCCGCTCCGCCAAAAACCGCGACAATACCTGCGTCAGATCCTTCCCTCCCTCCGACTTGCCCAATACCTCCTCACTCTTTGCCAACACAGGCCTGGCACGCGTCAGCAACGCCTGTAGATCAGCCGTCATCTCCCCAGTCATACCCCTTCTGAGCCTCTCCGCCAGCGCCCTCGGCGCTCTACCCTTGCTCACATCTAGTTGTGCGTTGTGCTCCTCCGCCTCTGCCTCTGTCGCTGCAGGGTCAAAGTCGGGCTTGGAAAGCCACATCGCGAGCTGCGTAACCGCGTAGACAAGGAGCGCCTCGAGGGTCCGTCGGGCGGTGAGCATGGCTTGGTTCACGGCGAGCGGCACATCTTTGATGGAGGTGGAGGGTACGATCGCTTGACCAGGGGGTCGGCTGACGAGATTGCGCAGCACGTCGAGGGTGCAGTTCGCTAACTCTAGCAGCGTACCCAGGGATGTCGGCTCTCCCAGGACAACCTTGGAATGCTAAAATATGGAAGACAGGTGCTCAGCAAACAGTTTGACACGAACCAAGAGATAAACATAACGTACAGGGACGATGAGCGCCTCGTGTAGAGGCCATTCCTCCTGCTCCTTCAGGAGCACGTCATACGCCCGACTGACGCTGACGAGCGTCGACACGATTGAACTACACAACCTGAACATCACGTGGACTAACCGCGCCGTAAGAGGGTGCTTTCGTAGATCCATCATCTCAAGTTGGGTCAATGACGAGTCCATTGGCTCTTTCTCCATCGCCGTCCGCTCTTCAGAGGTGACAGGTTCCAAAAGCCTAGCGAGGTGGTTCGGATGTGTCAGAGCATAGTTCAGTTGCTGGAGGAACACGAGCGCGCGCGTAGAGAACACGCGAAGTACTTTTGTGACAACTGGCTTGGGGTTCGTGGTGGGGGGGGGAACGCTCTCCGCAACGGCGTGAAACAAGTTGACAGTCTGCTCCATCTCCTCCAACAAAGGTAACGTGATGGGATCGCCAATGCTCCAGGACAGCGCACGCGCAATTTGTTTTCCGTAGAGCTGAATCATACCACATGCATCCGCGCTGAAGAAACGATGCTGGTTTCCTAAGGCATAAACGACCCCAGCCACGATGGAAAGCATATAGCAGTACGCTCTATGCGCTGGGCTGCGCTCTCCCGGTAGTTCAGGTAACACAACATCGATCAGACCGTCGCTGGTGGCTGCGCTGATGCTGTTGTTACTGTATGCCGCTACTACCCCTTCGCTCGCGAACCTCTCCGCTCCGGACGGGATGCTGACGAGGGCCATGTGGAACAGGAAGATGTGTGGTGCGTATAGCGGCATTCGTCGTGCTCGAAGCAGTGGCAGATCAGAAATACCAGCTATATCCGTACGGACCAGCAACTCGAAGCTTGACTTGATGACGTCCGTCTCTTGGCACCGCGTGAGCCAAGGTAGTGACGATGCACTCACGTCCGCCCTAGTACATTGCTCGAACACGGAAACAAGGAGTTCCATATCGCGGTCGAGATCTAGATCAAGGCGCGTTCGTGCAGAGTCAAAGGTGAGGCGAAGAGCATCGAAGACGAGATTCAAGGTGACTTCGACGAGTCCGGTGATTTTCAGGCGTTTGGCAGCGTTTACGACCTTGGGCCGGGTAGCCAGATTTCGGCATTGCCGAACGCAGAAATACAGTATCTGCAAGAGCGTCCTGTGGAATGGAACAGACACTTTCCCAAGGAACGACGCAGAAGGCGGTTGTGCCTCATTTTGCAACAGGTCATTGACATTAGTGACCAGCGTCATGGATGACTCAACCTCTGCGTCCGTATCCGTGGTAGAAAACCATGCGACTTCGAGCACCGAGAGCAGGAGACCGAGTCGTACCCCATGGATGGTCGCCATCATGTCACCTCTTCTCCTCTCTTGAGCGAGAGCTGTAGACATGGTCGACGCTATCGCCAGCAAACTTGGCCTGGTCCCTGGTTCGACACGGATGAAAGGCAACATTTGTTTCAACAAAAATTGCCAAGCCTCGGCCATGGCCGTCTGCGCGTGCGTCAGAGAAAGGTTGAGATTGATTGACAACACTTGTTTCTCAATCGAATCGACATCATCCTCATCAGTGACGCATTGCTGAAGTCTACTTCTCAACAACTTCGGTGAGAACACAAAGTTGTCACCGAACTCGCGTTGCGAGACTGGGTCTTGCAATTGAAGTTGGTCGAGTGAAAGGCCAGGGAAGCCTTGTGAGAGCTGTTCAGAAAGCTTGTCGTATAGACTCGGATCATAGCAGCTAGAAGCACCCTCAAGGATGAGTTCGTTGAGCAGGTCTTCGCCCTTAAAAGAGGGAATAAATTGGGTGTAGCTGAGCGGTTTCGAAAGAGGCTCAGCGGCACATTTCGGAGCTGGCTGGAGGAATATATCCTGTCCGATGATGCGGATAGCGTACGACTTCACCATGCCACGATAAGCCTGGGCGGACACTGCTTCGTGAAGGTTAGACTGTCGTTCGTCATCGACCGCGACAAACGATTCCACAGTATAGTCTGGATCCGGTCCGAGTTCTTCTCTAGCGATGGCAGCGATCTGATCCCAGAATCTCTTGTTGTGACGGGCGCTTTCGATGACAGATTGATGTTCGAGGCCATGCTGCCACACGACGTGGACGAAATGGAGAACGGACGCAAGGAGGGGGGGATTGGCTTCCCAAAGATCCTTCCAATGCCCAAGGGTCTCCGTCGCAATCTCCAGCGCGCTCTTCGACTTCTTCTTATCGTCGCCACCTTCCTTCCCCTTCCCCTTCCCCCCTTCCCCCTCCTTCCCCTTGGAGCTCGGGATGATAAACTCACCCGTGACAAGGAGTTTGGAGAGAGCAGGCTCCTTGTCCACAGCAAGGGAAATAAAACTCCAAACGGCGCTCCGGAGAGAGAACTCTTCGTATGGATGTTCCACTATGCGAACTAAGGAAGTAACAGTAGCTTCCGGGTTAGAGAGATGACCGATGATCGTCGGGGGTGAAGGAACCGCTAACGAGAGGGAAGCGCATAGGGCATGAAGAACGCGCATGGCTTCCAAAGGAACTACGGCGCCCACATCCCTCTCCTTCACGAACGTGGCGAGTACATCCACAGGATCTACACGGGCTCTCGCAGAGTTGGAGAAGCCTGCACCTCCAGCCACTTTCGCGCAGAGCGCTTGTTCGAGCAGAGACGGCTTGTTGTTGTTGGGGGATACCTGCTTATAATTGAGCACTAAGCGCGCAAGTTGAAGGTGCGACTCGAGCAGGTATATAAGACGGCGGACGTCTCCGAACCTCCTTGCGTTGTAAAGCGATCCAAGGATGTTCGGGCTGGCTGCAATGGCCGATACGAGGGGATTGATCGTAGAAGTGGTGGCTTTGTGAAGGAACGTGTCAATGACGGCCTGGCTCAAAGCAGGGAATGGTCGACTGCTGATGGCAGGGGGTGACTGGAAAAGAATGTATGCATATAATGACGATATCCGTCTGTCGATCTCGAAACGATCTCCCAGCTGAGCATATTTCCAACCCAAGTGCTCCACCCAAATCTCTCCATGTATAAAGTTCGCAGCTCGCATGAGAACCTCCTCCTTGACTTGCCGTAAACGCTGGTTATCCGGTGGAATAGTCAGCACGGAGACGAAGGCTTCTTGGAGGAGCTGCTGAACAAGATTCAACAATGCGAGCGTCATTGTATATTGACCAGTGGCTCTTTCTGCAGGCAAGGCAACTGCCGCGAAGCCAGAGAATTGGCTGGGACCAAAGAGCGCGGTTGCAGAACGTACATAAAGCCAGACTCGGAGGGAGTACTTGGGCAATGTAAGCAACGCCGAAAGTACGCTCATCGCCGACGTCACGAGCTGAGTACGAGAAAAGCCACGCGTTTGAGGACGACCGAGTGCTTCTTCGAGAATCATCGTGGTCAATTGCACCAAGTCTGCAGAGCCGTTTTCTGTTTGGGTAGTGGAATCGCCGGTTTCGAGAGACTCCAAAAGCTCCTCCGCAAGAATGGGCTTATCCTGTATGACGCTGCGGATGAGGTCGAGTGCATCAGTCGCAAGTGCTTCATCGCCTCCGTCGCCAATCTCCATGCCGACGTCTTCTAGTCTTAGCGTCAAAGGCGACGAACCAGGACCCGTTCTACCGAACGTCACGTCCTGATACAAGTCCGCTGTACCCGCGTGCATACTCCGGCGAGTAACGTACTCCGTGAGCACATCTAAGACAACCTTCCAGCCACTGTACTCGTGCTGCCAACAAACTGCAACGAACTCTCCACCGTCACCACTAAGAAGCCGTCCAGTGGAGCGCGGAGGTATTATCGAGCCGCCAGGCAATCGAATCGCTCGGATGTTGGTATACGTTAATCCAGGAGCTGAAGCAGAGCGACCATATTGAACCCTCTCGTATACTGCATTGGGGCCTGTACACGACGAAAGGGGGATGACGAGTGAAAAAGTTGGAAGCTTGTCCATGTAATAGAAGACATGCTGAGCGCAGATCTCCCGTTCAGCTTCTTCTTCCTCGTCCACAGATTGAGAGTATTCAGCGGACGACGCTACACAGAGAGGATCGGTGTCAAGGAACCCGGACGCAGTCATTGCGCGCAGAAGCCTGACAAGAGGTCTGAAGTGAATCGGGAAGCGCGACCGAGCGACATCCATTATAGCCCGCCGTGTGACGCCTTGCCGCCAATCGGACTGCCAGAACTGTCGACATATGCCAGCCACAGATCGACTCTCGCTTCTTCCGAACAAGGCAATCCACACTTCAACAAGGGAGTCGAAATCTGGGATGAGCTCCACGGGGACCAGCTCCACAACGGCCATCAGAAAGCCTGAAAAGGAGATTAGCCACCATAACTACATTGGGCATGACTACTCACCCTTCAGTACAGAGCGAAACGCGATCGCGTTGGGGTCCGTTACGGTAGAACCTGCCTTCCAAGCGACTGCGGTGACGAAGAGCGGCGAAGTTGTCAACAAGTTGTGCAACAACTTGAACAAGCCCACTTCGTTACTTAATGCCACGCGACCCATAAGGACATATGTAGGTTCTCGTTCTTTGCCGCGCGACGGATGGGTCTGTGTTGAATCATAGAACGAGCGATACGAATGAGGGACCTCCTTCATATCCATAATCTTCGCGCCTATTCGGGAAAGCACAAAAGCCCACCCCAGGTAGGTACATGCGTGCTGGTTGCCGGGATTGGAGGTCACGAGGTCGTGTATTTGTTTCAAAGAGTCCGGAGAAGCAGTGTAGAGCGTCTTGTCTGCGGGTGCCGCCGATATTTCAATACCATCAGGCTCTGCAACCCTCTCCAGTTCCAGTATCTCGATCGTGATGAGCATCCAGAGACCGGCGATGTCTTGGAGAATTTGCATGCCTTCCTCGTCAAGAAGAAGTGTGGAATTCTGTTGCGAAGAGCCGAGATTCGTGTTGTAAGCGGCTTCGAGAAGCTTCACTACAAGGTCGCCCTTGCACGGGACATACCCCCACATTGTCCAGAAAAGCACCTCCAACATTGCCAATTGCTCTCTAGAATTCTGTTTGACCCAACGAGACGCAGCCCTTGGATCCTCACTAAAGGTATTCGGTATGCTCTCTTGAGTTTTTCGCAGATATTCTACAACAAGAGAGTCGGCAAACGCACGACCGTCCGGCAGAATATTGGGGAGGTTCTTCGTAGCAACGGCGTGTATCGGGTCAGCGGAGTTCTCCTGAGCGCGAAAGAGTGGGATAAAGACGCGAAGAAGGAAGAGACGCTCAGAATAGTAGAATGGTGTGATGGCAGCAATGAGCTCCTCGACAAGACTCTTGTCCGAACTCGACCCGGAACTTATTGACAGCCCTTCGTTGTAGAGAAACGAACGTAGGAGAGTGAACGCCTGAATCTCGTCAATTTCGAGATGTGAGCTGAGCGCAATGGCGAATTCCTTTGAGACGTCGTCCACTTGCAAGACACATCCGTCCGGTAGCGTGACTGTGCCACTCTCCACGGCCTTGCGCGATGCGGGTGTCGGCTTTCCGTAAGGCTTCGAGACATCCCGAATTTGCGAGATGCGGGGTGTTATTTTTTGGGATATCTGTTCCACCGACCCTCCGTCACGGCGACCAGTGAGAAATGAGTGGAGCTGTTGGTATGTGCTATAGCAGGAGTGGTGAGGCGTAAAACCAAAGATGGGACATATAAACTTACATGTCAACCAGCGACGAGCGCTGCATAGATTCTTCGGACATGTTGACACAGACCCACGCGTGAACTGCTCCCTGTGTTCAAGTACAAGGCGTTGTTTGTCGATGGCTTTTGCTAAACACGTCCAAATAACGCGGCACTATGTAGTACAAGCAAAACCTAGTAGTCATCAAAGTTGTTGGGTGTAGAATACGATGGTACTAAATCAGACCCAACCTCGAGCAGAGCCACGCCCACCACCATGACCCCTTTCCCTCTCCACTACAAACATTGCATCCCGCATCGTCACCAACATTCTATCATCATCCTCAGCAGTTTGACTGGACGCTGTCGTAGCTTTCTTTGAAGAGACATACGGACGAGCCCACGACGTTCCAGCAGCAGTAGATGCCGCGGGTGCAGTCGTCGTTGCCGGTGTCGACGTAGTGGCTGGAGCTGTGACCGCAGGTGCGGGCGTGGCAGCCACTGGCTTTGGTTTCGGAGCCACTGCAGGCGCGTTGGCGGCAGTCATCCATGCATATTTCCCCCCGAGTCCCGCAGCTTGACTAGCGACCGCATTCGACATTT
Source organism: Xerocomellus intermedius (assembly GCA_038090955.1). NCBI lineage: Eukaryota > Fungi > Basidiomycota > Agaricomycetes > Boletales > Boletaceae > Xerocomellus > Xerocomellus intermedius. The sequence continues at coordinate 90,241 of JBBPNP010000016.1, forward strand.
TCTTGCGCACGTCTTCGGACATATTTCTTGCCGTGACACCGGGGCCCTCCTTTTTCTTCTTCTTCTTGGGTGCACCGCCCTCTTCTTCATCTACGGCCATCGCGCCTCCGCCTCCAGAAGCTTGTGCGGCCAGGTTGGCTGCATGTGCAGCCGCGAGGTCGGCCCGCTCCTTGCGTTCCCTCCGAATCTTCATTTCTTCCTCCCTCTCATTCTTTTCTAGAGCAGCAAGCTGTTTCCCCAGGTCACTACGTATAACAACACTCCACATCGGGGTGCCGTCCTCGTACATGGATGGCGGTTGGTCATATTGCGCATCGGTACGGTGACGAGCGGCTGCGATCATCGCTACGACGAGATCCTGTAGTCGAGCACGGAGAGCAAGGGCAAGATAATTCACAGAATCTTCTGGAACCTTGGTGATCTTATGTTGCGTTCCAATGCCGCGCATCGTTGGCCCGAGAAAACGGGTGTCAAAGAATGGCGTTGTGGGCTGCTTCTTCGACCGATCCTCGAAAGGGCGGTATGCTTGGTGTGAGTCGTATGACCGCTGCAAACTCTCTTCTTCGGCCTAAATGTGTGTCATTAAAAAGGCTGAACGGGACGAAGGGAGAAGCAATACCCTCAAATCTACACCGGCGCTACCAAGCGCATCATTCAGTGTAGCTACGTCAGCAGTGTCCACGCCGCTAGCAGCGGTCGCAGTGGTACCTGTCGCAGTAGTAGCAGTCGTAGCAGTGACTTGGCGCTGCTGCGTTTGCGCTGCAGTCATCGCGGGGGCGTATTGGTAGTGCGTGTAGGCCGCTTGGGGATAATGCTGCGAGTATTGGTAATGTGAATAAGGTGTTGTACTGGACGGTGTTCAGCATAATTAAATGCAAAATAACAGAGACATGTTCGACTGACGTGGCCACTTGAGATTGCTGTTGGAGTGCTGGGTCGATGGGGATGTCTAACCGACCAAAATAACGGTTTACGATCAAACTAAGGGAGAGAATGAGCGGTGGCGCACGTGCTGTACCCCACTGTGTAGTGTACTGCGTAGCAGGTTGAGTCTGCGCCGGGGCAGGAGTTTGCGGAGTCTCAGACTCGGCCTTCATCACGATAGAGGATGCTGATAATTCACGCTGAAAATGAGCAGGTTGAGAGTGTGAGAACTCGAAAGAATCTTGCAAAATGACCGAATAGTTTACGGGAGTGTCTAGTGAATGTAGAAATGTAGAAGGAGAGCCAGAACCTCTGCCTCGAGCCTGTCCGAGTGGTATGGACGAGTGGTGTTGTTTGTCACTGTTGAATTCTAAAGTTCTTGACAAATCAAGTGGGCCCTTTTGCTACCAGACTCCTTTGACATTTGTATACTCAGTCAGTAAAGCTGTTCGGCACGCCGAAAGGCAGGGATAAACTGAACTAACCTACCTGTGAGTTTTCTTGCCAGAGACTTACCTTGTACGAAGCAATTGACATTGGGGCGTTAATGGGTGCGGCCCTTTCCCTCGTCGACCAGACACTTGACATCTATCACGGAGTCTCTGGCGACATGTTCACTCCTTAGGCTGACGCCCCTAATCTATTCAGCGGCCGTTCTACCATCATGTCTCCGAATCCTCTCCCACATCCCAAGCCCGCCCCGCTTTACTCAATTTGCCAGGTGTAGCAGGTTTGTTGAGGGGAGATGATTCCGTATCCGCTATGGCCACATTCGCGTCTACGGGCCCGTACAATACCACTGGGTCCTTCCAGATAGCCAAACTACTCCGTTTGTTCGAGATCCCCGCGTCCTCACCTAAGCATTTTCAGTGGCAACATCTCCCAAAAGTCTCTCCCAGAGTCTCCACACAGACCCCACGAAACTATTCGAACCAGACAGTTCCAAGGGACCCCTCCTCTTCTCCATCTAATGCATCACCCAGCTCCTCTGTTTTACCCCGTCACGTTGCTTACTTTGCTGGGTGTCTCCGCGCTGTACAATGCTTGGCTTCCTTGTTGGACGAAGAGAAGACCCATCGGAAACTGTTGTTCGAGAGGGTGCTCGAGAACCCCACTTTGACCAAGTACACGTTTGGCGCGCGCACGACTGCAGTGGTATTCATGCTTTCGGTATTGCAGCTCCAGGACCCGACGGGACTTCTCAATGAACCGATACCAAGGTGGGGAGGCAGTGAAAGGCGGCAACTTTGGAGCAGCTGCGTCGAGGATTTGGGCGGATTTACGCAACAGGGATGACGTGGGCGACATACAATGGTTACAGGGACTACCTCCGAGTCGATTCGCTGTGATTGCTCGTACGTTTCAGCAGATGAGGCTAGATCAGGTAGGTTGTTCGCGAGGCTACTGGCGGGATTTCAAATTAGCCAGAAACTGGAGCTCGGCAGACTGGGAGTTGTCCGTTTGCATCACGATAATACTTGGCAGGGCCCAATCTACCGCCGACGCCTCGAGTGTGAGGGGCGAATTACTAGGACGTAGTGACTCGATCGAATCCGAGATTTAGACATCCCATTTAAACCTGGTTCCCCCTCACACCCCAACACTCTTACTACCTGTAAGATATGTTCGAAACAGTAAAACTCACACGACACACAAAGGTGATCAAGTAAACTCTTCAACATACTGCGTAGCAAGCCGACAAAAAGGCAAGCATAAAGGGGAGCCTAATAGGTTTGACGGAATAAAGTTGGAATAAGGTAACAAAGTGTCGCAAGAAGGTATATGCAGCCGTATATGTAGGTATGTTTCACGAAAGCTAAATGCATAAGGAGGGTTATGGACATTATTTCAATGCCGAGGGCTACATAAGTGCAGCTAAGTAGAACTCTATGGGTTCAAAGGTCAACGTCGTAAGCAATGCATGAAAGCAATGTATGAAAGCAAAGCGTGGAAAGCAATGCGAACCAGTCTAAAAATCATTCGTGAATAAATGCGTCATAATGTTCATCGGTATTCGTAAGGAGATCCTGTCTTTGCGTTGGTCGAGGGCGGTCTGACAATCACGGTTGGCAATGCTTCGGTCCTGCGAAGTATGCCTCTCATGCTGCTTGATTCGGATCGTCCGAGTTGGAGCGGCTTCAGGTGCTTGTTCCCAGAATTAGGATCGGCGTTCTCGTCGCGCGTCACTTTCAGCTTCAGCTTCTTTCCAAGAGCAAGCGGTCGTGTCCCAGCGATTTTGAAGGCATCACCTCCATTCGTATCGCGATCCTGAAGGAGAGAAAGTGAACGGAGACCCCCACTTTGGGCCGTGGGTGACTTGCGACGCGACGTGCTAACTTTGGGTACAAGTGGCTTCACCGCTGAGGGAGCAAGCATCGTCGGGGAGGTGTTACAGTCCACGGAGGTAACGGGCGCGGAGTATTTTTCGTCCGACTTGATGTAAACAATGCTAGAGCGACGAGAGCCGGTGGTCTGAGTCACGGCTGCGGCCTGGTACTTTCTGCTGTATGGATAATCTTTCTGAGTGTCGTAAGGGGTGCTCTGGGCAACAGGTTCAAAGATACTTTCGGCTTCGAACAGGGTGACGGTGGAAGCAGCTGAAGGTGGGATGAGAGTGGCGAGCGAAGTCCTGGCACTGTTCGTTGCTTGAGGAATCTCAACTCGGAGGCCCATGTTGCGAGTGGACATTGAGCGACCCAAGGACGCACCAATCATTGGTGCGTGCTGCTGTCCTGGACCTTCAGTCACCGGATGCGCGATGAAATTGGGAACAGCCTCGTCGCCCCAAACCGTGTTGCGCCGATTGGTATCACTGGTGGGCAGGCTTGCATATTGCCCGATCTTGGTAGCCAGTGCCCGATTCAGATCATTCTTCCAAGTATGAACGCCGTCCTTGCCAAGGCCAAGGCTACAGAGGTCACAGAAAAAAATCAGATATAACTCTCGATGACGTGGAGAATTGAAAATACCTGGGAAGACTGAAATGGTTTCTCTTGTGTCCAGAGACCTTCCCACCTCTATGACTCTGCCTTCCTTGCGCCGGGGTAGAATGAAACTGGGGAGAAGCGAAGTCATCTCGACCCAAGACACCAAATTCAGCTCCAGCAGATGCCTTAGCGAGACGCCCTGGCTTCCTCTTCGTGACTGTGCTGCTCAAAGGCGGGGAGAACTCCTCCCAATCTCGTATCCTCATCTCTTCCCCAAGCTTGAGGCCGGGAACAAGAAGTGGTAGAACGTCAGCTGTAAGTGCGTCAATTTCTTTGATGTCGTCGTTGACAGCGGCACCAAAAGAAAGGTCAGACGAGTGGGACTTCCTGTGGAGGAGCTGCTTGGCGGTTTGCTTGGCACTACGAATGTTCGGAGGTGTAGGAGGCAAAGGTTGGGAAGGAGGTGCACTGATGTCAGAAGTCGTAACTACCTGATCGATGATAGATGACACTGAGCGGGAACGAAGGTGAGACAACGAGGTAGGGATGACTGTTGGCACATCAACTCCAGTGGCCACGCTCAACAAACCAGAAGGGGCTTCGGTCCTCTCGGGTGACGCAGGAACAACAACGGTGGTAGCAACAGCCGAGTAATGCCTTTGCGCAATCATAATCCTAGTAGCGAAAGCCTCATCGCCAGAAAAATGAGAAGAAGCCTTCGATTCCTTGCGCATTCTACCCAATTCCGCACTGTTGGTAGACTGAGGGGTGGGAGGAATGGTAGAATTGAAGGTATCTTCTTGCATAGGCAAAGGCGGTGTGATTTCACCATCCTGCTCCTCCTCTGGCGGAAGGACTGCCAGTCTGGGGAGAGGGGTTATAAGCCCTAGTGCACGACCAAGCCTCCCTTTGCCATCTACCGCATCGCCTTGAGAAATCCAAACATCTCCAGAGCGACGGCCCTCAACAACCGTAACACTACCACTCCTCTTGTATTCGCTGCAGTAGGTACCTAGGGTTTCGGTGGGGGATGGCGCACGCATGACGACGGAAGGTGGTTCGGCATGGACACCGAACAGACCGGTGGGAATTGGGATAGGCGAACGGACGAGGATATTCAAGGCCAAGAGAGGAGAAGACAATGTCACAGAAAGCACGAGCATAATTGGAAGGGCTTCGATTGAAGCAGAGCCTGAGCTTGCAACTGAAATCAAATAAGGCAGAGATAGGACCTGAAAACAAAACTTCAGTTTGATGAAGGAGAGGGCAAGGAAAACACACTGACGAAGGGAACCCAGATCGAAAGCAACCAAAGTATGTATCTTGAGTAAGAAATGTCGACTTCGCCTCCGGTAACCGCCAGCGAAGTGATGCCTTTCTCGGAGTCGGCTGTGTAGCCATAACCACCGAGCACCTTCGCGCTTGACAGAGCAGGTGTTGGAGGTCTAGAAGGCCCCACCTGAGGAAGCAACACTGCGTTGAGGTCAACGACACTAGTCATTGGAGTAGTCGGACGAGAGGGCAACGCGTGAGGGAGCAACGCTGCATTGACATCAACGATACTACCAGTCAGTGGAGTGGCAGGACGAGGAGGCAATGTATGGGGAAGTAGCCCTGCATTGATGTCGACAGTATTGCCAGTTATCGGAGTAGTGGGGTAAGACCAAGCAGACAGACTGGCTTGCGAGACCGAAGGTGAGGTCAGCCATGAACTCTGAGATCCCAGACGAGGACGGCTTGGGACATCACGGCGGAACGGATCAGGATCCTCGCTCATGACACAAGTCGGGGAAGTGTTTGCTCGATAGACTGATGGAAGCGGTGGCACGGGAGGGATGGAATGATCAGCACCCGAAGAAGGCGAGTTGAACCAGCACGACGATTTGAGTTGCAATGAAGGTTGGGACGCAGCAGAATTGAGACGCATGGACACCCGTCGAGTATGATGAGTAGAGAAAGACCAGTTTGACATGCTCTCATGACGCGAAGAGCCAGCGTCAGAGGTGAGCCAAGAACTGCCTTCACGGAGTGCGTCTATGTCTTCAGTCGCGAAAGACGGACGAGGTTTCTCCTCAACCTCCTTCACTGGAGGCCAGCTATCCGTAGGCTCATTCGAGGCCGCCAAGTTGCGTTTGATGACAACTAGTGTATAGACCAAGCCACCAAACGCAGCAGTGCTGAGGACAGCAGTAGTGGCCGAATAAGCGACAACGCCTGCGAAGAAACTCGGAGCACCTGCTCCCGCAAAGAGTGCAGCGAGTGTAGTAGATGTCAAACCGAGGAGTAATGTTGGGACCCATATCATCCAATGTTTGCGACCGAATGATACTGAGCGGCCCATGCGGATGTGAGTGAGCGTCAATGCTGAAACAACGAGGAGGCAGCTCTGTCTGATTGTTAAAGCGAACCAAAGTCTGGCCGAGGTCGCAACGTCCCTGGTGTCAGCAAGACCAGTTGCTCCGCCAGAGTATTCTGACACGGCCTGCCAGATGAACACACACAAAGCCAGGAGATCTAACGAGGCGAGCCAAAGATGACTCTTGTCAGCCGATGAAAGCGAACGGAAGTTATAGTTGGGAAGTCCAAACTCGGACTGTGCACAGCATGTCAGTCTTGATAATTGGTTCCGAAACGGCGACATGAGCTTACCGGAGCTACTCGTCGACTCAAAGGGTGAGGAGGCAAGATAGGAATCACTATACGAAGAATGACAAAAGCCGAAGCTAAGAACGAAATGAAACTGAGTGCGATGGTGAGGACGAAGGGAATCATTGTGAACGCGATCGTGGCTGATTCTTGACTGATTCTTGATGAGCGAGCGTAGGGTGCGTGTGTGCGTGAGACGGCGTAAAGCCTTCGTGACAAAAAGCCAAAGTAACCGGCTTTGCGCTTGAGAGAGAAGGCGTCAAGTCTTGAAGAGCGAGAGGAAAAAAAGTGAGTGCAATGTCCGGGATTAAATATTAAATGACAGAGCTCAAACATTCGAACTTAGACCAAACAATTTCGTCCCACAGCGCCAAACACGGGTGATCATGTTTATCAATTAACGCGCTTACATACACGTGACTTGATTTTTTCGATCACGTGAAGCAATCACTAGTAATCCCCGACGTAGGAGAGCCATATATATTATACACATCACTGGAGCCCAAGGTATACACACTTAGTTGGTGGCCACTATGGTTTGGCCTCGTAGACGGGCTGGTCACCAGACTGAGTGACTCAATACTTTCATTCTGGGTCCCGGCGGCGACTTGGATGTTACGTGCGTTACGTATGTCGGCTTCTCCATAATCCTTGTGGCAACACTGTGGCCGCTCTCAGGCTGTCTCATTTTTTGCTAGCCGTCCTCCAATCACAAGCTCTCAAACGGTCTGCGGTAGAGTCGTCAAGCAATAACGTTACATACTGTCTTTCAGATTAGTAGGTCAACATCCGTCGCGGAACATAACACCAGTGTTCCTCTGGAAGCTTGGTGTCGACGGGAAAAAAAACGTGAGTCCTCGAACACATGTTCTGATGTGCGGTAGTTATATACCTAGGTTACATAGCCCACGTACCCCGTTGAAGTGAGTTGGGATATGTCGACTCTTTTCCTGTCAGTGGTTCACTGCAGTGCATTTTCATCGTTCCACCATTGATCAGAACCACTCTCCATGCGTCTGGCGAATTTATTGACATCTTTTCTCGCTTTGGCTGCGGTGATCTCTCTCGTCTATCTGACTGAGGATTCGCGAATACGGGATAGGTGAGGAGGTGATTTTTATGCTTGACCACCGTCCCGATAAGGGCAGTAAGAGTCGCTGGTCACACCAATCAACTCACCTCCCACTTTACTTATTGTCACAGAGCGCGCTCAACCCCCGATGCAGACGAAAAGCAGTAACCAGCAAAACAAAAATTAGTAATCAACGATCCAGTGTGAAAGAACCTTCCTATTTTTCATACAGTTTGAAAAAGCAATCACTTAAGCACCGCATACAGGTACCCGGGTGCTCGTGAATCAGACTCATCGAGGAACCTCCGCCAAGGTGGTCATACTCCGCATGTCCATGGACGCTGTGCACCGCGCATCAAAGCAGAGTTTCGACGTTAAGCGGCCCGTACCAGAGAACCGGTTCCTTCAAGCTGAAACAGGGATTTTGCCGCCCCTCGATTCTTGCAGAGCATACGAACCTTCTCAACATAACCATGACCACATAAGCAATATAACATCCTCTCGGATCTGGTAACAGCCGGTTGGACGTTCGAGACCACCTTCTCTGTGCAGCAATCTGAAGGTTGGAGTCCCAAGTTAGACTATTTGATCGATTCGCGATCCGCGGCCTGGGCGTACGCTCGATTTCCTGTCACCACAGTCTACGATTCCCTCCCAGCATTCTCCACAGTATTGCGTATTCGCTTTCCTTTTCCGTGCGAGAATCAAATATGACAGCCTTGGAGTATACTAACCTGGTCGACTTAGGACTGCAACCATTTAAAAATTGTTAGCGCGGCTACGCCCAGTCAAGCTCACACGTCGAGCGTCTTATAGAAGTTCAACTTAATATTCCAGTCTGGGATAATATCTATGTTTTTCTTGGAAACATGAGGCTGTATCGATCTTTTATTTGGCCTGAATCGTTGGGCGATAGTTACCAGATATGATAGCTACATGGATGATACAGCATTACATGTTGGAGATGCTAGAGTGGATACAGGATACAGTAACAGGCGTGTCGCAAGTGACGGTGACTTGATTCGGCTTCAAGTTTGGGTGTAAAATGGACACGACGCAAATCCAATTAAAAACCTTTTGCATCCAGGAGTGGTCGACTTCAACTTCATGCCTGGAAACTCAGCGCAGGGCTCCACGTGATGAACAGGGAATCCATTCATTGTTCAACCCCTCTCGGGTAACATACCAATCGATCAAAGTCCATCGGTACGAGCAGTGACTCGTTGCGAACGAACTCTCACCTCTGCACCTGGGGATGTCTAGTCAGGGAGACATTTCGCTGCCGGACCGACCAGGCTATCTAACTAACCTTGTAGAGACCCACTTCAAAGGGCTGTGAACATGCTGGACATGTCACCCGTCAATGAGGACGTCAGGTTGCATCCTGCGTTCCAATTGCAGGTTCGGACTTATGCCATATTCTCGCGGACATTAATTGAGGCCATGCAGTACTTATGGCGATTAATCCTCCTTGCCTCCCTCCGGACCGATCCACTCAGCGCTGAGTATCGCACGTGACATACCAAGAAGGTCGCGCTTCCCGCCGCATCGTGGGTGGGAGTTAGCGGGGGAAATCGTCACCGGGGTCCGGAAGGCCGCAACAAATGCTGATCGGCGATGGCAAAGCGGCACCCGCCTACAGCATGGAGGCACGGCGCGGTTGATTGGATTTGGAGCGCAACGTGGACAAAGCCAACCATTCATCCACATTCTGAGCTCGTTTCGCCTGGCAAGCGTCAGGACACATCCTATTGGCTTTGGCAGTGTCGGCAGACGGACAAGGACACAGCAAAGTCTTCAGAAAATGTGGTACAAGCGTGTACTTTCTTTGGCAGGGCCCGCCGTGGCGGATATTGTTTGTAGCCGCCGTGAAGCATTCAAGTTGGGGTTGCTCCGTAAATGGGAAATTAAAATTAAAAAAAAAAAAAACATGCGATAAGGACTGGCCAGTACGGCCAGTAGTGACGTAATTAAATTGTCCGCAATTGGAGTCCATTTGGAGGGCGGAGCGATTTGCCAACCTCACACCACACCAGTGCGCTGCCAACAGCTAGTGGAACTCGAAGTTTGAAGGGTATAAAGTGCCTTGGACGACGAACGAATCCCATATTGCTCTCCCACTCTTCGTGTGCCTCGTGCCTTACCTCGTGTTCGTATTCTCCCACTTCTATCTTCAAATTCAAACTCCTGTCGCTGTTGAATCTTGATGGACTCGGTTCTGTCAGCCATTGTGTTGTACGCCCTTGCATGCATCCCTTGACCTGAACTCACATGTACATTCCTGACATATCTAGCTTCCTCGGTCGTCGCTCGATGGTCGCCACTACGTTGCCGCTTGACGGGTCCAACTTCACCCTCGGCACCTCGGGTGTCGCCGGGGTCGTTGGTGGCGACGAGGCTGTGTCGGCCATGGCCACTGTCCATGTCTACGAGAACAGACGGTGGTTGGGGTGGTATAATACTCCAGGATCATATCAGATTGCTAAACGATATGACCTTCTCGCAAAGTCAAGGTTTTTCGACGGCTTTTCCCCTGGCGTCCACACCGATCCTGCCACGTTGTTCGAATTGGATGGCTGGAAGGGTCCCAAGTTTAGAGCCGCCCACTCGGGTACCATCATCGGGGAGAGCGGTTACTTGGCTGCCCTCTTCATGAAAGAGTGTGCTTCTCTGGAAGGACAAGTTGTTGAGGGGAGAAAAACACAGGCTCTTGGGGTCACGATTGCCGAACTCAACCACGTCCCTGCACCTCAGATGTACCCAAGACGCATCAACGCGTACTCCCCTGTCTTTGCCAGCATCCCTATCGCCGTCAGCATCGGCACTTGCGTCGCGTGTGGTGTCTTTGAAGACTGGTATTCGTTCTCGTTGATCCTGTTGGGTATCCTCACGAGTGGTATCTCTTGCCTCGTTATCGGCTCAGGAAATTTCATGTTCACCCATCCGGACCCCGCCAAGGGATCCCCTCCTGGCGATGGTATCCTTAGTTCAGACAAGGAGATCGTCGTGCTCAAGGGCGCGGAGGGTGCCGTGAACTCTATCACCCGCGGCAGGTTCTATCTCAGTTTCGCCAGCGAGCCCCAGTACAAAAACATTGGGTGGTGTTCCGTCCTGTTCACCATCCAATTCATAGTCCAGCTACTCCTTATCCCCCAAGGTTCCCTGTTCGGCCAAATCATGTTTGTCACTTCACTCGGTGTCTCTTGGATTTACAACTCGTGGCTATCCTCCTTGGACAAGGAGAAAATTCAGCATGACATTCTGCTCAACAGTGTACTCGAGAAGCCGGTCTTGATCAAGTATAACTTGGGCACGCGGACAACCATGGTGGTCTTCGTCCTCCTTGTCCTCCAGCCTGAAGAACCGACTAAAATCCTTAATGAACTCCTCCCCAACGACACCAAAGTCTGGATGCAATGGAAGGAGACAGTTGTGCGGCGACTCCTCAACAAGGAGAAGCTCGAGTTTGTCGACGCAGACTGGGAGTTGGACGAGTTTAGCCAACAAGAGAGGTCCTTGCTCGAGGTGCTGTACGTCGATGCTCAAGCAGCTTACGGTGGTTACGTCCAATATGCCGCTTCCAAGTGATCTTTTTTTCCGTCTATTTTCCGAAGAGCGCTCTCAAAGGTGATGATGTTTACGACCCACCGCGACACCCCATTCCCAGCTTTGCATTTATTGATGTCCCGACTGCTCTCCATGCCTTTCCCCTTTTCGTGGTTCTTGATTGCCTTTACTGCACGAGATCCGGTTCTGATTTATGACTTCATTACTCCATCAAAGTGTATCATTGTTTCTCAGAACCAGTCTTCGATGTACCACACATTATTTGTTTCTTTCTTTGTGGTACCTCGACCGCATCCTCCATAGATAAGTTGTAAACACTTTTCCCGGGTCAGTGTGATTCGGAAGCGAGCACTAGCTACCTTTTTTTTGATAGGCCATGGCCAATAACTTGGAGAGGAAAGTTGTCAAGCCATGCAGCCTGTTTATGTACTGAAATATGATTGGCATTTCAAACATTTCTGCATGCCCGCCCTGTTCAGTGCCGTGGTATTCATTCAAGCTGAGTGGTTCGACGGCTAAGTCTGCATCGTGTCCCTTCAAGTTTGGTTTCAGCAGAGCATGATGGAGTTTCTAGTCACGCCGCAGCTGAGTTGTATGCCAGACCTCACATGACTATCTATATCTCGAAGATACCCTCACCAGCGCTGCTGGTTTTCTCTCCGAGTCTAGTCGGCTCAATACCGGATTTCTCGCCTTTTGATCGTCGCTCCACTCTCGACGTTATCGCATTGCTTTCTTGCGTAAACATCCCATTGAAAACATTGAAGGCAGGCTAAAATGCGATTCCGAACATGATTCCTCTGATCATTATGCCCAGCTCTCTTCGCTCCTTGCGGGGGGTTCGGTTATGCCCGAAGATCAGGCACTATCCAGCCCAGCAATTCGTTCATTGGTCATTGCTTCCGTTGAGGGAGGCGCGATACTCACTTTCAGTGCATCCGAACGCGATGAATCGTGATTTTTTCCTCGCCATATCACACGAGTTGTGGGGCTGCAATATCCCTCTCATGTAATCTGGTGAATCGTGACCAGCCGCGTCTATGTGCCTCTCAACGCTAGACGCGGCTGGTCACCAGACTACCTCTCACGGTCGTTGTTCAGTTCGGCCAGTTAATGATGGGTTGCGACTGCGCGACGGTGACATGTCAGATCTGGCTTCCGTGCTCTCTGCCACAGACCCCGCCGCTCACGAGGCGCGGAGAGTCATTAATCAGGGTGGGAATGCCCCAAGTCATCGTGATCGAGATCACAAATTAGTATCGAGGCTGGAAGAATTGGAACTCTATCGGATCACATTTTCGCTGCGAGACGATGTCAATATGCCAGGCCTTGCTAATACTCAAGGCTTTCTCCCGAGCGTGCTCTCTGCCCACAATGACCCCCCAACGTCGCCTCACCATGGCTCGATGTAAGGCAGGTGGTTCTGATAGATTGGACCTGATTCTGTCCTGGGTTCATGTCATGTCGTCGATGAGAGTGCCTCCTCGATCCCTATTATGATGGTTCCGACGATGATTGGACCACTTTGGGTGGCACGAATTCTTGCGACGTATTTACTAGGTATGTCTCCTCTTCTGAACGTAGTGCAGGGTCGTCTATGTAACTGTCCTCTTTGTTAAAGCTGAATGAGCGTGTTAACCACTGCGACCCACTGGCATCGAGGCAAGCAACGGTGAGTATCATTCGGATCCAGTCTTTTCAACATGCCAACGAACTTAACGCCGTCACACACAAGAGTTTAGGAGGGTCATCACTGTGTGTAGGTTCTCAAAGATAACCTCGCATTTCACAAACAACGCTACAGGTAAGAGTGCGATATGGAGGGTGACTACTGGGTATAATACACGAGGGAAGCTCGTCCGTCTAGCCGGGTATACCTGAGAATAAATCAAAACTAATCGCTACATGAATAATTACTGGTAGTCAGAGTGAACGATGCGGAGAAAATAAATTATCAAGGGTCACAGCGAATCGACCCGGAGATAGTCCCTGTAACCATTGTGCGCCGCCCGCGCGTCGCCGTAGAGAAGCTCCAACAGGACCTGCTCCTGTTGCGTAAATCCGTCCAAATCCCCGACTTTGCTTTCGGATAAGAAGGATTTGCCGCTGGGGTGACGCAGCTGCTCTAAAATCGTCGCCTTCCACCGTTTCCACACCTTGGTATCATTGGGGAGGAGTTCATTGAGAAGTCCGGTCGGGTCTTGGAGCTGCAAGACCAGAAGTATGAACACCACTGCAGTAGTGCGCGTGCCCAACGTGTACTTGGTCAATGTCGGATTCTCGAGCACCCTCTCGAACAAGAGTTTCCGATGGATCTTTTCCTTGTCCAAGGAGGAAAGCCAAGCATTGTACAACGCGGACACACCCAGCGAGGTAAGGAACATGACTTGGCCAAGCAACGACGCTTGAGGGATGAGGAGGAGCTGGGTAATACATTGGACGAAGAAGAGGACGGAACACCACCGGATGAGATTGTAGTGGCCCTCACTCGAGAAACGAAGGGAGAACCTGCCGCGGGTGATGGAGTTTACGGCGCCTTCTGTTCCTCTCAACAACACGATATCCTTGTCCGCGCTAAGGATTCCGTCACCAGCTGGTGAACCTTTGGCAGGCTCGGGATGGGTGAACACAAAGTCTGCCGAGCCGAGGACGAGGCAGGACATACCACTTGCGATGATGCCTGCGAGGATCAACGACGATGCATACCAGTCTTCGCAAACAGCGCAGAGCGCACATGTGCTAATGCTGACAGCAATAGGGACGCTGGCGAAGAGGAATGTGAAGATGCTGCCGCGTGCGGGGTGCATCTCGGAGGCAGGTGCCTGACCGAGATCGGCGATGGTAATCCCGACAGGCTGCGTCCTCCTCCCCGGTACCACTTTCCCCTCCGAATCCCAAGCGGCACATTCTTTCATGAAGAGTGCGGCCAAGTAGCCAGTCTCCTCGATGACAGTGCCCGAGTGTGCAGCCCGGAACTTGGGTCCCTTGCAACAATCCACTTCAAGTAATGCCGTTGGGTCCATGTAGACGCTCTTGGTTAAGGACTTTGGAGAGAGATTGCCACTGGAAATGCCAAGGAAAGATGCGGATTTTGCGAACGAGCTTAATCGCTTGGCTATCTGGAAGGACCCAGGGGTATTGTACCAACCCAGCCAACGGGTGTTCCCATAGATGTGGACCGCAGCCATAGCGGATACGGCATCATCTCCGCCTAACAAACCCACTACACCTGACATATCGAGTGAAAAGCGGGGCGGCTTGTGCAGTTGGTGTGCTGGTATGATAATGGAAGGGCTGTTGAATAGATTAGGGACGTCAGCCTGAGGGATGAACATGTCGTGTGGTAGAGATGTCAAAGGTCTGCTCGACGAGAGTTGAAGGGTCTGTGAACCGAGCGTTTGCTTTGCGGCGGTAGAAGAGTAGCTTCAAGGAAACGAATGGAGAACTGCCCTCGTCGACCCGACAAGCTCTTATACATTCGTTGTACAGCTGGGCCACGGCCGCACACTGACATTGGCGCCCCAGTGGCAGAAAAACGTACAGCAAGCCTAGCGGCTCAGGCTGCTCAGATCGGTATGCTGAACAACCTTTGGAAGCCAATGCGGCTGTAGTTGGTTCTTTCAGTAGGCATGGCGCCAAAATACTGTACTAATTAGTCTAACCTCTGACCTCCAACAAGGCGGTGCTACATGGTCCTCGGAATGTGCCGAACCCCGTTGCGGTATCTAGTACATGGGGATCGTAGCACACCGCATCTCATAGCCAACAAACGTTGGCATATGCAGCTTGTAGTACTCCCGCAACGAACTTACGACCGAAAGAACCCAAATTTTTGGATGACGTTCAGAATGCAATACCCATGCTGTGTTGTTGGGTAAAGTTGATGCATGCTGCCAGTGATGCTGTATTTCCTGGCTTCCGAAACTGACACAATCCAAAGGAGCTTTTCCAACTATGCAAATACTTCCCTGACATTATCCCGGACGGTTTCAGACTCCCTGTCATTATGGACCAGGCATGCCTGTCGAGGGGTAGGACGTATCACAATGCCACATAGGTCAGCAACTGGAACATTACTGTCCCCGTTCCTTCCCCGAGTTATGGGTGGAGACTCATCAAGCACGCGCTTGGGCCGCAGATGGACACCGAGTCCTAGTACAACACACGGGTACTATCAAAGCAGATTTGTGTTTGAGATCGCACCGGGTCTGAGAGACTACGCCAGCGGATGCTTCGGCCGGCGTTTCTCCCCCGCGACACGCAACGTTGGCGAGGCTGGCACGATTTCGCGTCCAATTTGGAAAGTGTTGGCCCAGCAGCTCCCATCGATCGTACGTCATTGCCTGTCTTCGCGGTCGTCGAGTTCGGATACACCCGAAAAGGACCCCGAGAGCACTTGATTGAGCAGCGGCATCGCGAGCGTGCTCGAGTTGCTGAAGACAACAATGACATCGCCGCCACCATCGCACGAGGCCAAGCGGGAAAGCGCCAGACCGTGCCACGACCCACTCGACGACGTCCCAGACGCCGCCCAGTTTCCTCCTCACCCGCCAAGACGCGACCTCTGAGGCCCCAGCGGCGACGTCGTCCAAAGACTCAGATCGAAGGTAGGCAAACGCCGCACGTCTGCGTTTATCCTCACGATGCTTTTCTCTCCTCTCTTTGCTTTTCTGTTCGTCTTCTCCCTCGTTCTTTGCCCCTCGTACTTATGTACCTTTGTTAACGCATCTCTTTCGTTTGACCGTCTTCTTCCGCATGTCACTGTGTTACGCTGCTCACACGATGTCATATGACGTTGTTCTTATAGTCGCTTTATTGGGTCTCAAGATCTCACCTGACCATTGTTACTATAACATGTTTCTGTTTTCCGGATAGATGAAAAATGTTGGTGTCGCGACTCGCCACTCTATGGTCACTCTATATGGTCACTCAGGCACTCACAGGGTCCTCTTTGGGTACATATCTATAGAATAGAAAAAATATAAGTAACTACCACCGCCCAGGGTAAATTTCTGATACAGGGGATGCTGTAACGCTTGATTTTCCTTTGAGATCCGATGAGTCCGACCCACTCCCCGGCCCTGGTTTGGGCCTGTCCTCCTGCCCTCCAATAACTGCGCTTGGAGCTTTGGAGGGCGCTATGTCGACGTGTAACATCGCGCGCATAAATACGCGCGAAGCTTACCGTCACGATGCCCTCTCAGCCCATGCTTACTCCATACCAACGAGAACC
The DNA here is from genome assembly GCA_038090955.1 of Xerocomellus intermedius. NCBI lineage: Eukaryota > Fungi > Basidiomycota > Agaricomycetes > Boletales > Boletaceae > Xerocomellus > Xerocomellus intermedius. Next base: position 106,610 of record JBBPNP010000016.1, read on the forward strand.
ATTGGATCCGATGTACGAGACCGTGAACCCTATTATGATTGCCATGCCAGCTGCCCCTGTGCGTTCTAGGATACCTTTCGTGCGTAATAGTTTGGCCCTGAAGCATTTTACAGGCCAACGAGTATCACACACCAAGTGATGTCACCGTGGAGGACCACGGACCCAGTACAGAGATCGAGGGTGTAAGCAAGATGCATTCATGCTCTGCTGCCACACCCACTGAACATGCACGATAGATTATACAAAACGCTGCAGCGCAATGGGTCGATGCGTTTATAAAATGGTTCCTAGTACCTCCCATCAACACGAGCATCACGCAGCCTGAGCCCATCTCCCCAACGTACCAAAGTGTACTTCATCGTGAAATGGAAACGTTGTTCGGCACTGCTAATCACGCCACGGCTGCCGTACTAGTCAATTCGGTATGCTTTAGTTATCTTTGCTGTGTGATATGTATTTCACACGTATATCATGTGCAGAATGACGTTGCATCCATGACGGCTGACCATGGTATCAGTACAGAGGATGTAAGAATACAAATACTTACGCTCACGCTTTGCGACCATCCTATTGATCATGTGTGACAGGTGACGCGCGCTCCGGGAATTGCACAATTGAACGAAGCACATCACCATGCACCTTGCTTGGCGCCGGCGCCTTGTCAGTGGACCGGCAAGGGTAACTCTGGGACGTGCGGTGCTCAGATTACATGCAAGAGCGTTCCAGAGCATTTCCGGAATACACATAGTATCAGAAAATTGAAGGCAGATACCCCGATTGACTGCTGGTGGGAGGGATGTCATGGACGGGTTAAACGCAAATACTTCGTTCGGCACATTCGCGAACGTCATTTGGGCCATCCTAGAAAAAGGAAGCACCCTTACTGAAATTGAGGTAAGTCAGAATTGTGCTGTTAAGACGAGTAGCAGATAACTAAATCCTTTGCTGCAGTTATGAGCGGCCCGGAGGTAGGAACAACCAGGTGTTTGTACCCGTTCTTGTACCACCAGACATATCTAGTCTAATGTCGACGATCACTTGTATTCATTACGCTTGTCAAGTGAACAGCTCACATAAAATCCGCATCTTGGGTATTTCGAGGCTAACATATCGCGGTCAACGAGTAGTGTTCAATAGTCTCGGCATCTGAGCTTCAGAAAAGGCGCCAAAAACGGATCGAATCGATAATGATCGACAATCAAGTGCTACTTACCCTCTTCGCGATGGGGCCAATGAATGACACGTGGAATTTGATGGATCTGGGGTAAGTACATTTGAGCAAGAGGACCCTGCTGGAGAGCAGACTCTCTCGAACCAGACGCTTGTAAGTAACGCATGCCAGTGGTGAGCGCTTTGATTGCCGCCACTGAGCAGTAGTAGCTGCAGTACCCATTTGAGCCAACAGTTGTTGCATATATATGCAGCTAATAATAGCACTGCCGCGACGAACATACGACCTTTTTGGACGACGTGCTTGAGCCGCAGAGGGACACCGAGTCCTAGTATACTAAGACACGAGTATTATGAAAGCAGATTTGCGTTCGAGAACGTCTGTCTATTCTGCCAAACGCACCAGTAACGGCCCGACTCCATACACTCCTCGATCACCCGTACGTCAACTCGGAAAATGCAGGCCATCAATACCAATCACTGCCTCTGTCTTCTCGCCGAACATCGTGAGCGTTACTCGTCTTGTCACTTCCCATAATTAGGATTCGTTCACAGCCAGTAGGTTCACATCGTGGTACCTTGCAATTGCTCGATCCACGCGAACTTCGGTCAGACCGTAGGCTTCCCTTGTCCGTGCCCTATGCCCCATGTTGGTGCGTGAAATGTTGCCCGCATTCGTACTCACGTTTCGACAGTGCCTTGATTCTTTAGACTATTTTTCACGAGCAGGACACTCGGTCGATTTCGTGGTTGCGCGTCGGCAGATAAGCGCTTGCTCAGTAGATAACCACTCGACGGATGTTTCCCGAACGACAAGGTGACTCTCGTTCTTCCAGACCCTCCGTTTGTAATTTGCAATTCAAGACCCTGATAATCAACTGATTTCACTTGATTTAGTGTTTCGACGATCCTTTATCATGGAATAAGTGCTACTGCCCGAGAACGTGAGAGGAGGAGTCGAAACGACGTTATCGACACGTTGCTCAACAGACGAAATATTTGAGTTCTCACCATAGAAGAGAAGACAGCAATGCGAATTGGTTATGCTGTGCGGTCCGTTCATCGCGCAATAGCCCTGTTCGCAGCTCGCTGTGCCTCGTGCTCCCTTCGCCTCTGTTCCTCCGCCTCGCGGGCTGCTCGTTCAGCAGTTTCTCGCGCCTGCTGAGCAGCCTCTTCCGCCCTCCATTGCTCCTCTTCCCTCCGTTGCTCTTCTGCCCTTTGTTGATCCTCTGCCCTCCGTTGATCCCCCGCTCTCCGTTGTTGCTCCGCCCACCATTCCTCCTCTGCCCTCCGTTGCTGCTCCGCCCTCCATTGCTGCTCCGCCTTCCATTCCTCCTCCGCTCTCCGTCGTTGTTCCTCCGCATGTCGACGGGCTTCTTCAGCTGCTCGTCGCTCTTGCTCGATTGCGCGCCAATCAGGTTCGCAGTGGCTCGAGTGTCCTCCCATTGTCAAAGCTGGAAGTTAGGGGGATGGTCGGGAATGTGGAAAAGTGTGGTTCATATGGAAGAGGGACTGCTGTGTTTTTGGTGTCTTGATGGCGCACGAAGACCACGGGGACCTAGCGCTTCGTTCACCTGCATTCCATTTAGAACACGAGCAGTGATATTGAGTGCCCACTACTCACCGGCGTTGAGACAGAAGCAAGAATATCCTGTGAATGGTGTGGCAACGAGGCAATGTCGTGGAGTCCAGACCCTCGTATTCAACTGATTTCACTTGATTTAGTGTTTCGACGATCCTTTATCATGGAATATAAGCGACAGTAGAAACGCTGCCCAAGAAGGTAAGCTATATCCGAAGGAGGCTATGATAGAACGTCGCAACGACGTTATCGACACGTTGTTCAGCAGAAGAAATACACGAGTTCAAGTTTTCACCATACTTAGAAGAGAAGACAGCAATGCAAATTGGTCATGCTGCAGCGGTCCGTTCATCGCGCAATAGCTCTGTACTAACCAAGATCTAAGCACCTCCCCGAACAACATGCACCAACCCTCAGTAGGATGTCTAATTGACTAAGAAAACGGAAAAAAGTAGAACATACGACAGTCACATTGCCAACGCTGATTCAGACTTTCAAAGACTATGAGCAGAGACGTTAGCTCCATTCGGGGTACCGAACTGATGCCTGCAACTTTTGTGCGCCTCGTTGTGTAGGTCCCTCAGCAAGTCGAGCTCATCGATAGTCCTTTTTGGGGATTTGTCCCGAACGATCCCCAACAGAACCTTGTGTGAGACAATGTAGACCCGCTGGTCGGGAAGCTGCGCCTCCGACAAGTTCTCCTTGACACTCCGACGTGTCTCGGTGATGAACTGTTCGCGGCCAGCCTTGTACATCCCCTCTTTCGTCTCTGCCTCGTCGTCAGAATCATACCCCGTCTCTCGCATGAGGTTGCGAATGTGCTGGTCAGCTTTCGAGCGAACGATAAAGGTGGGGATTCGGAAACGACGGCAGTTCGTCAGGATGGCTTGGTCGGTCATCGTGAAACGGTTGTTGAAGAGAATGATGATGCAGTCAAAGACGTAGAGTCCTTGAGAGTTGAAGTACTGCCAGTCGGGAATCTTGAGCGTTCCTGATCCCGGAACGTCGTACCACGCGAACTGATCAGCGTGGTTGGGATCGGAGTATCGCCCAACCTCTAGGGTGGTTTCCACGACACCGGTGGGAGCCGCATTCGGGTCTTGGTTGCTCATGCCACAGAGGGCATTGATCAAGGATGACTTACCGCTGCCAGCGACGCCAGCAATGGCGAAATGGAATATTCCATCCTTGTACTGGACCTTCTCCTTTGCAGCCCGGAGCTCGTCGGCAGTGGGCATGACCACAGGCTGGATGCCTTCCTTAAGCTGCCTCTCCACCTCTTCCCGCTCCTCTCTAGCTTTCCTGGCTTCCTCGACCGCTTTGCGAGCCGCCTCCTCAGCGGCGGCCTGCTCCTCTCTGGCCCTCTTCATCTCTTCCTCCCGGGCTCTCTGACGTCGGGCTTCTTCTTCCCGGGCAGCGATCGCAGCTTGCCTCGCGGCCTCTTCCGCAACCCTAGCGCGTTCTCGTTCCGCTTCCAGCTCCCTCTTCATCCTCTCCTGACGCTCGCGTTCCTCGCGAGCCCGCGCCTCTGCTTGCTCTTGAGCGACACGAGCAGCATGCGCGGCAGCCTCTGCCTCTCGACGGATGCGCTCGGCTTCCTCCCGAGCTGCTTGGGCAGCCCTCTCCGCGGCGAGCTGCGCCTCACGCTCCCTTCGCCTCTGTTCCTCCGCCTGGCGGGCTGCACGCTCAGCAGCTTCTTGCGCCTGCCGAGCAGCCTCTTCCGCCCTCCGTTGCTGTTCCTCTGCATGTCGACGGGCTTCTTCAGCTGCTCGTCGTTGTTGCTCGATAGCGTGCCAATCAGGTTGGCTCGAGTGTCCTCCTCCCATTGTCAAAGCTGGAAGTTAGGGAATGGTTGGAAGTGTGGAAAGGTGAAAGGGGGACTGCTGTGTTTTTGGTGTCTTGGTTGCGCACGAAGACCACGGGGACCTAGTGCGTCGATCGCCTGCATTCCATTTAGAACACGAGCAAGTGATTTGAGTGCCCATTACCCATTGGCGTTAGCGCCAGCAGTCGATTCGCGATCGAGACAACGTCGGGTTCCTGAACCCTCTTGTAAGATTAATACGTTGCCTGTCAATGGGTCGGCTTGTCAACACACTGAACGACGTCAGTTTAGATACTTGCTTTATCCAACGTGGTGATGTGGGCGGCATCCTGTCCTTGGTTACATCCATGAAAAGATGGAAATCCGAAACACCGCTGGTGAAATTGGCAAATCGTTTATATAATCCTGATTTCTAATAGATCCCTTCCAAGGCCGGTGCCGAGGTACCGAGCAAGGGGATACCTGCTCATTGGATCGTCCATCATGATGTCTTCCACGATGGCGACCGCTCGCTCTTCGGTGTACTCGTCTCCACCCCCCAAAAATTACAAGGGTGGCCGTAGAAGCGGTGCATTACCACACAACCACCAATTCAACAAAAGGGTGTCCAAAGCCAACAGTGGGAAACCACTGCGAGTCCATCAGCCCTATCACAAACGACAGAATAATGACTATCCTAAACACAACGAGCTTCTGGATCGTCTGAGTCTCCCTTCTTCGTCACCGTCTAGAACACTGCTTGAGAGGATCGGAGGGTCAGTTGAAGATGAGGTAGCATCAACGATCGATGAGGAACGCGTGTCGGAAGGGGTGGATATTTACACAGACTTGCCCTTTTCTACCACCCCGCACTATTACACCCCAGAACCAGGAGAGGTCGAGCGATTCTTAGAGTCTGTGATTGGTGCTCCCCCTGCACCACCGTCGCCGTCGCCGTCTGGTCCAGGCCCTGTGCACGCCTGTTTGGTATGTTACCTCCTTGCGCACGACACGCCTCTTTTATTTACGTGACCACACATCAAGGGGAACAAGCCGACTTTAGCGCTCGACACCCACAACCTCCCCCATCTGGTCAAAGTGGAAGATCCCTCCAGCTCCGTGCTATACTCTCCGACCCAGACCGCTGTGAACAGCCTACCGTCTTCCAACCTCACGCTTGATCATTATCAACAAAGTCCATTACTGGACGATACTATGCTTCCACCATCCACCTCTACAATTGAGGAATGCAGAAAACACCTTGTTCCTGTCCTTCTTGCCTCCGCACAAGCGAGAGACCCTGGAAAACGTCTAGACTCGGAGCAATGCCTTCGATTGCTTTCCGACGATAGTTGCAGAAACTTCGTTAGGCAAGCCAAAGACATGAGGCTCCAACTCGCATCACTGGTTTCACAAAAGACACCTGTGAATGAGGGTTGGAGCGGATCTCTGAAGCGCGATAGAGTGGATGATGTCGATACGTGGGTCCGGAACACTCGTAGCAGGTTCGATTCTGTCGTGTCAGACGTGTCGAGGAGGGACAGTGACGCCACACTGGTCGATTTCATGGGAGGGAAATCGTTGCCAAAAGCGCCTCGTGCCATGCTGCAGGCTTCCCAGGCTTCCTTGAGCACAGCAAGTGCGACGCCATTGACTGAGCCGGTTCACCAACCTATCAAGATGCTTCCAACGTTCATGCCCACTAGCCAACCAGTGACAGAGATGGACACATCGAACGTGCCTGTGGGACAGCCGACTGGAGATCAGTCAGGGCATCCCAGTCAAGTGGTGTCTCCTGTCTCATCAAGCTCCACGGACTTTGTGTCACATCTGCCAACCCAACCTGGAATATGGTTCAGACAACAGGGGAGGCGACACGCAGAGATCGTCGACATCGACATCGAATTGAGTGACGAGATGTTCTACATGTCCAGAGAGCGGTACGTATCGGCTTCTCGCTGACGGTCCACGCTGCCTCATCCATAAACCCCCTTTCCCAGCCGGCCGTTCAGACTGCGTATGCACCTCCGCCTCTTTTCAGTTCCTGTGGGTGCTGCGACGGACAATAGCAGTGACACGCCCGCGTCGCTCCGAGACGCTGACAGCGTCATCGAGCATCACGCGCACCACTGGCCCAAGAAAGGTAAATTGGTCGTCCAAGTCAACCCAGAGTTTGAACGGAGCAAGACCTGGCTGCCCTATACCTTGGTAAGTACAAAGTACCCCATCTACCTTTGCCTACGGGCACGATCCCTGGCATCGTGTGATGCCACGTTCATCGAACGAGCGCGCTGACCCAACGTAGGAGTCGGATCCACTGGACGTCACATCATGTATGCGCCCCGGAAAGAACACCTTTCGTTTCATTCAACTGTCAGATCTATCGGATTTTACTTTTGTGCTCGCCGCATCGCCGCCGCCTCCCGAAGAGGACTGGCGAAGTTGGGATTGGGCGTCCCTCGTTGAGCGTTCGCGTTCGAGATCTTCATCGACAGGCGATCCTCATATGCCAAATGGCCTATCAGAGTTTGCACACATTCCTATTACTGTTCGGTCGTGATGTTTTCTGTCGTTGGTTCGCATCGACTGCTGCTTTGGTCTAGCATACATTGCCTTCAATTATACATGCTTTTCCGCTCGTACATACCCACGTACGAGCAGTACCCATTAGTCAAGCACTGCGACACCTACGAAGCCATGATGACAGACCTCGGCTGTGCGGGACTGATACTCATTCCACCAAATGATTCCCCCAAGCCGTCCGCGTCTGAACCGGGTTCCTGGGAAGTCCTGGGTATTTGAAGTCCACCAGATGCCAAAGAGGCGTCGCTCGGGTTGACGGAAAGCATTCCAACTTCGTTGGGTTCCCCATCCTTGTCGCCCTCGTCCACATCGTCCACGTCCTCTTCTTCATCGCTCTCCTCGTCACCCCCGATCGCGACGGTCGACCACTCTCTATACACCCCTTGTATATACGAACCCGAGCGTGGAAGCTTGTATGGATCGAAAGGGAAGAACGTATGCAGTTCCGCCGACACGAGCTCTTCCCCACTCACGCGCGGCAGAAGCGGGAGGGATCCCGGACTCGGGTTGTACTCTGATCGCCTGTTGGCTTCGATGATGGAATGGCAGTACACAAAGTCGGTCCCTTGTGCGACGCGCGCGAATTGCATCACGACGTTGGGCGAGCAGACCTGACCCCCACGCGAGATGAGCGAAGAGACGTGGGGGATGGGAATGATGGAATAGCTCACCTTCAAGGGGTTCAAAGGAGAGATGATGACTCGTTGCACGACGTCCAACTCGTTCATCCACTTCTTCCTCCCCTGATACTCCTCCGCCTCATCAAATTCCTCTTCGAGATCCCTCCACCGGAAGCAGAAGATGAGAAACACAGCTTGTGCAATGGCATAAAACACCCTGTGATGCGCTAAACTCGGGGGTTCTTGTCCTGCCTGTATGATACTATCGAACGCGTCCAAGTGACTCTGTAAGAACGCGCACAAGACGGACACCATTCTGCGTGCGCCTTCGCGCTCGACAAACTGAGCACGGCTGACAAAGGAGGCAATGTAGCTTGCAGCAGCAGCACGGGTCACGGCGGGCACGTCTTGTCCGATGAGTGCCTTCTCGACGAGTAGACCTTGGAAAAGGTCGCTGAATTCGGGGTCGAGGGAAGAATACCAAAAGACAAGGAATTGGGTATAGCGCGATTTGAAAGTGCGGATGATGGCCCGGTCGAATATGGCCAAGAGGGTATGGAATTGGGCAGTACGCATTGCGCGTCCAGACTCTGGGGAAGGCGGTCGAGGACTGTCCAGTGGTGAAAACGGACTACCCGTGTGAGCAGTGGGCGGGGAAGGTGTCCTGGATGCTTCGGTGACGTAGTGTAACCGATTGAAGTGATCGAATATCAGTTTGAGAATATAATCGAGTTTGTTGACCATCTCTTGCATGTGTCGCACGTTGGACGGCAGATCAGGTTCTTCGTCATCTTCAGAACCGTCATCATCAGTCGATATGTCAGTGTCGGGATCGTCATCTCCAACATCTGATTCTTCGTCATCACCCTCCTGGCCGACGACGACGTCGAATGGATCGAACTCAAACACGTCGCTACTCTCCAACCTGTCATCCTGTTCGAGTTCTTCCAACTCTACTTGAATCTCGACCTGAGACGTCACTCAGCAGGGTCACACGTCAAAATGAGAGCTTTACGCACATCTATTTGAAGGGCTCGATCGATGATTAGCGCGAGTATTCGGTCAGCCAGCTCAGAGCAGTATTCCGTGACGCGTAATAGATTGCGTATGTACGTTACTTGTGTAACTTGCGATTGACGCTTGTGAGGGAAGTTTCGGACGAGGAGAGGTTGCAAGGTTGAGGGAAGGGTGGGTATGAGGGACAAAAGGTGTCGGAGGAGATGATGCAGGCGGTCGTACACGACATTGCGCGTCAAAGGGGTCGCGGAGCTTTCTGGACCACCTGCATCGAGTGCCTGTAATCCAGATTCTACAAATTGGAGAAAGTCACGTCGGATTCGACTAGTGTCATGAGAATGACGTACGATAAGTCAGACCTTGAGCGATCTTGCTGAGGACGAGAGAAAGATATTCTGGCCTGGCGCTCAGGAGCATCCCAATGAAAACAGTGTACGACTTTACGAAAGAGGTGTCCATCGTCGTCCATGGTAGGTTCACGATGGCCTCGACCAACGATGCGTGGCGCTTTTCCAGCCTAGAGAGCACATGCGAGAGGGCGAGGACCCATAGCCGTAATTGGGACGATGACGTCGCACTTCCGCCCACTTTTCTTGGGTTAAACTGGTCAACGAGGTCATCAAAGTCTTTGCTCTGGCCCTACAAGAGAGATCAGCGAAGGAGGCATGTGCACACGAGGACACAAACATTGAGTTTCTCCTGCAATGCCTTGTTGATGAATGCGACAAACATGTCGCGTTTGAACTGCTCGCCCTGCCTGACGCGCGAATTCGTCGCTATCGGACGCTGTGCGAGCGACAGCAAACGATCAGCATCATGGGCTGGCGACTTGGCTGGCGGTGGCGGTTTTGCGTATTTTTCGATGGTGATTTTTTGGGGCTGTTCCATGAATCTTGTCGTGGGCGTGTATGGCCCTGACTTGGGCGTGCGCTGGTTAAATTGTGAGTGTGTCGAGTGGGGATCCATCTCGATTCACGACCAGTCAGACTCGGAGGCGACTGTCAAAGGCAAATCAAATTTTTATCTACAAAACAAGGATCCGATAAGCCTATATATGGTATTATCATGCAAATTCGACTCGAATTTCGGCCCGCGTCTCTTCATCACCATCGTTCACAATGTCGACCTCGTCATTCGCGGCCGCGCACAAGTCCTACGTCAAGTCGCTCTACCGGCGCATGTTGAAAAATGAGCTGGATTGGGTTGTTCGTCGAGATATCTGGCGTGGAAGGGCCATAATAATCAGAGCAGAGTTTGAGCGCAACCGGTGAGTTGTCCGGCGCGTCCTCGCTGTCTCGCCGTGCAAACCAGCGCCTTCTAGTGATGTGCACGACCCGAGAGCACTGGCCGAGATTCTCCAGAGAGCGGAAGCCGACCTAGCGGCCCGGCAACACCCCGACCCGTATATTCGTGAGTCCTCACCCGAGACTTGGTTCCCCGTATTTACGCTACTCCAGCCCCATGCATGCCAGGTGGCACAAAGTGGTGCGTACTTTATGATTTCACGTTTTACTCGCACACTAAACAGTTTCCGTGTGTCCAGGGAGAGGAACATCCCGGTAAGCCCCGAGGAGTTGATTGCCTTGGTGACGTTCTCATGTTGCTCCTTAGCCTACCATTGCGCCTATATACGACCATCTCGCTGCCGGTCATCATTAGCACATGCTTTGTTCTAGTTAACTCAGTTTCAATCCATCTGTTACTGTAAACCAGACAGACACCGACGCGTCTTTAAAACGAGCGATGTCCCCCTTGTGGTGACGGACCATGACCGAGATTTGTTATTCGAGTGGTGATGATGATCACGTGTATCCCCAAAAACCGCTGTCATAGCCGGGGCAGGGTCAATAGTTAGATTGTTCCGATCCGGATCCCTCCCTCCTTGTAGTCCATCACTGCGACGACGCATGAACTACCTGCGCGGTGCGGTCAGCGCCATCAGCGCGCCATACCAGTACTACAAAGATATCAATCCCTCCACGCTCACCGGCGCCATCGATGTCATCGTCATACGCAGACCGACCAATGACGGAGACGTCACTCTCGCATGTTCACCCTTTCATGTGCGCTTCGGAAAGTTGCAGGTGCTCCGTCCTGCAGAGAAGAAGGTGCGCAACCGGTCCTCGTCGTAGCGGAGCATGTCGTGAAAGCGCTATTCTACTAGGTGAACGTCTCCGTCAACGGCAACCCGATTCCATTCAGCATGAAGATCGGTGATGCCGGTGAAGCATTCTTCGTCTTCGAGACAGAAGAGGACATTCCAGAAGACCTCGTCACGAGTCCAATACTCACAGCAACTAACACGACGCCCCAGGACGATATCCCATCAGTCACCCTGAGCAAAACCCCAGAAGTGCCACCAGCTGCCCCAAAGATCCCAGAGCCCGAGTTCTTGGACCTGAATGCGGCACTCCCCGGCCGCGTATCGACGCTCCGCAAACGGGGACAGTCTTACTCAGCGCCGCAAACGCCTTCGCTGGAAGTCGACTTCCCCCAGGCACCCGCAGTATCAGCCCCAAATGTTCAGTACACCGATGGTGAGCCGTGTTATTACGTATCCACTGGTCGTGATCACTGACGTTATGGCTTGTCAAGATATGGCTCTCGACATGGCTGGATATCACGCACCCGACAAGACCACGTTTGTGCAATCAGGATCACAGAATCAAGTTACCTCCGCAAGCGCGAGCACCGATCAGCGAATACCCTTCCCACCATCAAAGCCGAGTGTCCCATCTCATCTCCAAACGTCCTTCCCCGCCCGTCGAACAGTCTCCGACTCTCCTGATGACATCACTTCGAAACACGATACCCTGACAGTCGAGGGGGGAGGTACTTCTCTGCCGGTGCAAGAATACTCCTGGGAGTGGGGGGCATTTCCCCAACCTTCTCCGCTTCAAACCCACTATACATCCTCAGTTCTCAAGGGCAAAGGAGATGATGCTCGTCCGGAAATCGATGAAGACGAGCTCATACTAAAGCGCAGTCGCAGTGTTCCACCAGAGCTAGAGGGCAGTCCACATACCATCCTATCGCCCCTCCCACGCGTGGATGACCATGACAACGAACCACCTTTGCGGCCACTTGTCGGTCAAGAACCTGGTGAGTACACGGATGGGAAGCCGTTTGAATCGAATGGACGTATAGCAGCGCGGCACGACGACCAAACCAAATTCCAAGTCTGGATCGATGGCACTTCGGTCGATTTCGAACTTAGTCTCGTAGATTCGCGTGACGCCTTTCACAATCGAGACGAAGTGGAATCGGTGCGCACGTTTGAGGAGGGGATCATCGACTACGCACAACTAATGGCAGACGAGAATCTGGTTCGAGACGAGCGACTCGTGATGCGGTGGACTGGCAAACAGTATATCACGCGAGAAGAACGGTCGCCGTTGATGGATGCTTTACAGCTGTGGGCGTCTACGGCCAAGGAGGATCGTCTCGCTGTGTTGCCATCACCACCTTCATCACCATCCCTACTTCCTTCAAGGACAGAACAAGAACCGCTTTCGTCTTCAGACGAACGTGAGCGGCTGAAACGGGCAGATTCGGAGCCACCTGGGGTTCCTACGCGCAAGGCCACATCGTCCAGTTGGGTGGCGTGGTGGAGTCGAAGTCGAGATCTTCCCGACTCGGAGCGACCAGTTTTGAGAGAGACTGCTACTATGCCACTGGATCAGGTTGATATCTGTGCTTATCGTTGATCTGGGACGTGCTCATGTCGTTACAGAAGCTCAGTAAACCGGTCTATGCATCCTCCCACTTACCGCCACCATCAGCGTCGGCCCCAGCGACCACACCTGTGGCTATCCGATCACCCACGATGCAACCTGTCTCCGATACCGTGACGGTGAGGAAGAAGAGATTTGCAAAGACACTGCGATTATCGTCGGATCAACTCGTCAGTTCGGATAATACGTGATCGTTCGCAGTTCTCATTTTCTTTGGCTTGACAGAAATCCCTGAACCTGAAACCCGGCGCGAACACGATCACATTTTCGCTCTCTACGACCGGTGCCCCAGGGTGTGCAGCACGCATATTTGTTTGGGATTCGACAGACCATGTCGTCGTCTCGGATATCGACGGAACGATAACCAAGTGCGCTGGTTTCTTCCTTCTAGATCTTTGAGCGTTGGCATTGCTCATCGTACACATAGATCTGATGGTCTTGGACATATATTTACAATGATAGGGCGGGACTGGACACACCTCGGGGTGGCAAAGCTGTACACCGACATCACTCGAAATGGGTACAAGATCATGTATCTCACGTCTCGCGCCATCGGTCAGGCGGACTCGACGAGAGACTACCTGAAAGGAGTGAAACAGAACGATTACCAGCTCCCCGAAGGCCCAGTCATCATGAGTCCGGACAGACTGATTGCATCTCTTCACCGGTGAGTTTGTTTATTCCCTCATCCCGGTCATCATGCCACCTAAGGCAAACGTAATTATGAACGATCGTTGACACGAAACCGAACATACCAACAGGGAAGTCATCATGCGCAAACCAGAGGTGTTCAAGATGGCTTGCCTTCGAGATATTCAAAGGCTCTTTGGCGATGGCCCACGGACTCCGTTTTACTCTGGTTTTGGGAACCGGATCACAGATGCACTGTCGTATCGGAGTGTCAACGTACCGAGCGCGCGGATATTCACGATCGACCCGAGTGGTGAGGTCAAGATGGAGCTCCTGGAGTTGGCAGGGTACAAGTCTTCGTGAGTCATCTGGTTCGATGACCTCCTCCCTATTCCCAAGCTCTACCGATGCTTTACGTTGGGCTTGACATGCTCATAAAACGGCACTATTTTCTTTAGGTATATCCATATGACCGACCTGGTCGACCAAATGTTCCCTCCGATCAATCGTAAATGGGCGCCCGATTTCACCGATTTTAACTACTGGCGACCGCCCGTGCACGAGTTCCCTCTGCCGGATTTGACCCCGCCTTCGCCGGCGCTGAGCGCCCGGTCGGACACGTCCTCCCAGAGCACTCTCGCACGTCTCCGGAATTTCAGCCTAGTCGGAAGCAGACAGCCCGCCCTCCCCAAGCCACCTTTCCCGCCCACGGAAGTGGTCCAGAGTGTATTGGATACCGGTGGATACCGGAGTAGTCATTTGCGCCAGATGTCGTCGTTTGAGCGGTTGGGTAGTCGGTTGGTGGCGCTCACGCAGTCGTCGTACAGTGTTGATGATGGAAGCGGGAGTGGGAGTGGGAGTGGGAGTGGAAGCCTTCCTTCGCGGTCGTCGGGATCGGCGTCCTCGACGTACCTGGATTCTGAGGATGAGGGTGATGTCGGGGAGGTCGGGGAGTTGAAGAAGCAAAGGCGGCCACGGAGTACGAGTATGTCGAGCATGCCTGGGTCGTTGGATGACATGCATTTCGAGCTGGGTGACGAGGAGGGGGAGGGAGAGGGAGAGGGAGATGAGAGGGGATACATGTATGATGGTGAGAACGAGGAGGAGGCCGCAGAGGAGGCGTTCGACGAGGATTTCTTGGCGACGGGTGAGATGCAGAACGTGCCATTCTTGTGAAAGGGGCTGGGGGTGTCATTGTCGTCGTTGGTCAACCCAACGAACGAATATAAGGCCGGCTGGGGAGGTGGATACATGCCAGTGCGGGGCTGGCCGCTGGCGCTAGGAAGACATTCATAGAGCGCAACGATCGGACACGTCACGCATGAGAAACTGGGTACAATTCAGCAGCATCGGGTACAGTACAGTCGTTCTATCGAGCACACAACCATGTAGCGTGCGATACACAGACGCGGCGGCTTGGTGTTACAGGGGTCTGCAATAGATGCACATAGATCGCGATCGTCCGCGTCAGCTTTCAAATGGCAGAGGCCGTGTGGGGGACGCCGTAATCCTACCAACATCGCCTTGGGGGCTCCGCAGTTTCCTGCATACTTCGAAGTTCTTGATAGAAGATAAGCTCACAAGCTGTATCACCTTAATCAAGTCGGCCCTCCTATACTACCGTACACTCACTGCCAAGCCGGATATCGTACTACATAATTGCATGGAAGCACAGCATCCTGTACGAATTCAAATGGAGGGGCTCGATTGGATGATCGTCTACTTTATAGGCATTTCGAAAAGGCAGGGCAGTAAGCTCGACTGTACTTGCCCGTTAGTTGCCGTGACCGATTGGGTCAGTCACTGGGCAGTCACTGGTCCTGACCATCAGCTTAGATCAATGATGCGGCCAAAACTTTTCATATCTCGTTGCCCTGTATCTGTCCATACTAATCTGACGTTATCTGTCAGTCGTCAATTCTCCGCACGGAAACAATAAAACTCCGACTCGGAGGCGCTACCGTCCTTTCAACAACAGAGCGCATCATGCAGTAAGCATCCGCCGTGGAATACCCACTGTACAACACTGAAGTGCCGAATATGCTCGAATTCTCCGTGCCCCTTAAGATTTCCCGAGGAAAGGAGGGAAACGTTCTCGATCTTAGATCCACGGCGTTGGGAGGGCCCCGAGTCGCCGCGGAAGAATTCTTGAACTTCTGCCGTTCATTTCAGCTGCTCTGCAGATCCGGGCCGCACCGGTGGCGACAGGCGCCTGACTCACCTAGGGAGTTGGGCCGCACACAACGAGCGTGCTCAAATCCACTCCACCACGTGTGCTCTGAGGCCCACCTCGGCGGCCAACGATGCGACTGTTACTCCTTTCCTTTGCGTTCGCGGCCGCTCTCGTCAGGGCAGGTCACTATAAGGACATCCCGCACAGGATCAAGGAGAGTATCGAAGGTCCTCCTCAAGGCTGGCTCAGACACGGCCCTGCACCGCCAGACCATCTGCTAGAGCTCAAGATTGCGCTTCCCCAGCCACATTTCCCTACCCTCGAGAAGCATCTTTGGGAAGTTAGCAATCCCAAGCACGAGCGCTATGGTGCCTACCTGTCAAAGGAGGAGACAGAGGCATTGATGGCACCCCATCCCAAGACGCTCGATGCAGTCAGTGAATGGCTGTCCTCACATAGTATTGAGGAACAGCATCTCTACCGGTCATCGGCACAAGACTGGGTTACTATTCGCGTCCCGGTTGCCCTTGCGGAAGAAATTCTGAACACGGTGAGAGTTATGATCATCCTAATGCTAGCAATATACCCAAACCCAGAAACCCAGAAATATCACGTCTATACTCATTCAGGCAGCGGTGAGAGCATCGTCAGAACAACCAGCTATAGTCTTCCAGAGAGCCTGCACGAACATGTTGAGCTGATCCAACCAACAACAATGTTCACTCGCCTCAGGCCATTCAAGAGCACCCTACATTGGTCAAACACGGTGTTGTCCGGCTCGCTAAGTCCCTCTACCGGCATACTTACCGGACCGGCTGGAAACCCAGTTGATGCCAGCTGCAACGACACAGTACGACAACACGATTTGGTATCTAGGCCGATCTAACGATTCGGTTCTGTAGATCACTATCACCTGTCTCAGACAACTTTACAACGCTGTCGGATACAACACCTCTGCCACCAACGGTAACAAAATCGCTGTTACCGCTTACTTCGAGTACTACGCCAACAACCAGGATCTCCAGCAATTCTTCCAGCTGGAGAGCCCTATGGCATATGGGTCCAACTATACCTTTGTGTCCATAAATGGTAGGAATATTTACACTTGGACGATAACCGGTTTGCTGACCGTATGCTCAGGTGGCTTGAACAACCAGAGTTACGAAGCTGCTAGCGGGGAAGGCAACTTGGACACTCAGTTTGCTTATGGACTGACATACCCGACCCCCGCAACCTTCTACTCAACTGGCGGTTCACCCCCTTACATTCCTGACGCACACGCTCCAACGGACACTAATGAACCTTACCTTAACGTCCGTTTTATCCCTTGCTCACTATCACAATTCGCCTGAGGCCTGTCATCATTGATTACAGTGGTTGGACTACGTGTCCTCTCAAGAATACCTCCCTCAGACGATCTCCACTAGTTATGGAGACGATGAGCAGACAGGTACTTTGTTTCATTCCTTGGGTTGCCATACTCTGACCACAGGCAGTTCCATACACGTATGCTATCCGTGTCTGTGCTGGCTTTGCCGCCCTTGGTGCCCGTGGCATCTCCCTCTTGTTCTCATCTGGTGACGGCGGTGTTGGAGATGGTGACGCAAACCCAGCGACTCAACAATGCTTCGCCAACGACGGTACCAACAGGACTGTGTTCCTACCCCAATTCCCCGCCACCTGCCCATAGTGAGTGTACCCTGGCCGGCGTGTAGTATCTTCTGATTGGGTTCGAATGCACCCAGTGTGACATCCGTCGGAGGTACCAATTATGTCCCTGAAACTGCTATCTTCTTATCTGGCGGAGGTTTCAGCAATTACGTGTGTTCATCTCCATAACTGCTTCTACCGTTACACTGACCAGTTCCGTCTTGAGTTCCCTCGACCTCATTACCAGCATACGGCAGTAAGTAGGTACTTACAAACACTTGCTCCCGGAACCTATGAAGGCTTGTACAACCCGTAAGCATTTCTCACCTCCTTGCACGACCAAAGCCAACGGATGGCACTCTAGCTATGGCCGTGTAAGCACCTGTTCATCTCAAATGACGGATTTAGCCAAGATTGCCCACTGTGACCTCCTTCTGTATAGGGTATCCCCGATGTCGCTGCGCAAGCCTGGAACTTCCTCATTATCTACCAAGGTCAACCAACTTACATCTTCGGCACGTCCTGCTCGTCTCCCACCTTTGCCTCCTTCGTTTCCATGCTCAACGACGCACGGATCAGTGCTGGTAAGCCCGCTCTGGGCTTCTTAAACCCGTGGCTGTACGAGATGGGGTGCGCTGGATTGAACGATATCACGGTGGGCAACAACCCTGGATGTGGCACGGAGGGCTTCAACTCGACCATTGGTTGGGATCCCGGTACGTCCTATCGTTTTTTTTTTGGTTTCATGCAATCTTGGCGCGGCGCGTTCTGTTCCTGGATCCTGGAGGGATAGACCTCCAAGCAATAAGCGGAAGCTGAGGTGACTGACACCTTCACGCAGTGACCGGTCTCGGTACACCCAACTTTGAGAAACTGTTGGCGTTGGCAGTGGCAGCTTGATTTCCTCGGGACAAATCGTGTGGGACTTTGGGGGTAAATTTATAACTTTGGCTACCATCGTTCTCCTTATCGACAACATATCCGGCCGTAGTGTTGGAGATAAATATGAGCCGTAAATATGGAGCTAGTTTTCCTTTTTTGGATGCGCGTACGCCGCTGGTCGTCCTGTCGAGTGGTGACTGGGGTAAGTTACGCTATACACTCGTTTATATATCCTTACTCACTTAGAGTAGTTCTTACTCTTTTTTGTCAGGTGGAAATATTGTTTTATTTGGGGTTAGACAAGTTACAACTGACTGACATCTACTTTCGTTGGAATAACTTGAAGAACACCATGACTGGAACTTGTTTAACAAAGCTATTCAATGTCCGCCTAACATTAAATCGACCATCCGAAGGTTACAGTAGGCACCCCCGCAATCATGCTGAAATTGCCAGTGTTAGGCTTGAAGTCGCCCATCGGATAAGCATCCATACTTGTTCGGAGACTCGGACCGTGACGTCATGGCTTTGAATTCCGCGACATTCATTGCAAACGGAAACGGCCAAAGTTTATCGATATCATCGAACCGTCGGTGATTCTTGGGGATAACGAGAGTCCCCAAAAAGAAGCTTTCCTCATTTTTACGAGTCGCGACCCCACACTCGCACGTAGTGTACTACCAGCTCAAATCCTGTGCACGCCTAGTACTAGTAGCCTTCAAAAACGACACGTCATTGACAGACGCAACACCAACTTGACAAACCAGAAGCCGGTTGACAAAAAAAACAGTTTCTTGACCTGCCGGTCGACGTGTTCATCGAGGTGAGGGTTATTCTTGCAAATTCTGCTCTCTCACGTTTTGACTCCGTCATCGTCGACTACCTACCCTACCTCGCGAGCTAGGCAGGTCTTCCATTTCTTGGAACCCGTGGACGACGAAAGGACTCTGTGCATTTGATCATTCGATCGCCACAAATCTCGTGACGTATGGAAGACGGCCATCGATAACCTAGCTTCCCCACATGCGTTTTGAACTCGAGTTGACGTCGATGCTTAGGGCCTGGCATGTTGGTTCCTCTGCAATTGAATACGGTCGTGTACTCATGGTCATTTAGAGTTGCGCAATCGTGGCATTGAATCGTCTCAAGCACACCGCATCCGACAGAAGAAAGCTTGTGGACGAGGAAGACACATTGTGGGAGCCCTTCCTGGAGGTGTGGGAATGCAAACAATGTCCGCCGACGATGCAAGACTCACGATGACGTTGCTAGCAGGCACGTCTGTACCGTCAATGGGAGTACAAGCGATTAAACGAGCGGGTGATTCGACTCATGTTTGTGCAAGAAGAGTGAGCGGACGAGTAGGTTCCGGGCTTCGTTCGTTTCCGGGTTCCTGCTAATTTGAATCTAGCATCAACAGAAACCGCAACGCTCTGGGCTGGACAGACGACATCTATTGTTCGACAAACTTTTTGCAACTTCTTGCAGTCAGCAAGGCGGTGCCTCTGACCCCCGCAAGTAGATCTCAGTAAATCGCGCCTGCACCATAGTCACACACATTCGACCAGAGTGGACCAAGAGCTCCCCCAAACTCGTTGCGTCACTGCCAAAAAAGTCAGACTTGAACGTATAGTGGAGATCTAGCGCGATCGCCTCTGGCGATTTAGTAGTCTATCGACGGTTTGCCCTCCTTCCAACAGATGACAGGCCGTGTGGAGAGACGTCATAATCCTAACAACATAGCCTGGTTTCCTGCGTACTCGATGGAAGATATGCTCAAAATGCATCCTTCAAGTCGGCCCTCCTGTAGCCCCGCGCACTGCCAAGTCGTATCGCCATGGAAATGCACATCCCGAAATCTGATAAGGCGCCTGATCGGATTATGTCTATTTTATAAAAGGCAAGGTGGGTTGCGCTCGCCTGTACCTGTCTACTAGTTGTCGTGATCGATTGGGAGTATGTGCAGGACTCCATTCTGAATGGGAAGCGGTACAAGCTGCATATACGCATACGCAAGAATTTTCATTTTTTGAGTTCCGAGTAT
Organism: Xerocomellus intermedius; assembly: GCA_038090955.1. Lineage (NCBI taxonomy): Eukaryota > Fungi > Basidiomycota > Agaricomycetes > Boletales > Boletaceae > Xerocomellus > Xerocomellus intermedius. The sequence goes on from JBBPNP010000016.1 coordinate 126,499, forward strand.
GCACTGCTGATGGTATTCCCCCGTCCAGAGAAGGCGAAGGCTTCGAACCAAACCTGAACAAGGAGCACTTAGTTTGTGTAATAGCATGTAGACCTGTGTAGTTCGCAGAACGTGTTTGGTTCCTATAATACCCGCCATGATCGGGACTATTACTGAATATATGTATGGCGTTGCCATTTTCAGGAACGCGTCTTCCTGTCGTGGTAGTCAGCGCGTGCTCTGTAGCACTGGTACACCTCCCTTTCGAACCGCCAGAGGCTAAGTATTTGAAAGTACACACCGAAAGCCGTGCCGGTGAGCTACCTAATGTGCTGCCGTGTGCCATGTGCCATGTAGCATGTAGACTCTCATTCTGGGCTTGCCATCATGATGCACCGCGACTGTATCGTCTCGCATTGCCCTCGTGCGACGTATAAGAGTTCATTGGGTTGGTCAGAGCGTCTCTTCATTCGTTCCCGAGTCTCGAAGTTACTCCGGGCCGTTTATTACCGCTCCACGCCGCCTCCGTCACCTTTCACTGGTTCACCAGACGTTTGACCACGCTGTCAACATGTATACTCCTCAACCTGACGTCTCTGGCCTGTTCAACAGCCATTCCGCCATCATGCCTTCACTCCCACTCGACAAGCCTCCCCGCTTTTCACTCGATATGTCAGGTGTAGTGGGTTTGTTGGGCGGAGATGATGCCGTATCCGCTATGGCTGCAGTCCACGTCTACGGGGACAGCCGTTGGCTAGGTTGGTATAATGCCCCTGGGTCCTTTCAGATTGCCAAGCGTTTGAGCTCGTTCGCGAAATCCGCATCTCTCCATAACAGCGGCAAGCTCTCCCCAAAGCCCCTCTCTGGCGGCATCCGAGTCCACACGGACCCCACAACATTATTTCAACTGGACAGTTGCAGGGAACCCAAGTTCCGTGCTGCCCATTCGGGTACTGTCATCGAGGAGACTGGCTACTTGGCCGCACTCTTCATGAAAGAATGTGCCGCTTGGGATTTGGAGGGGAGAGTGGTACCGGGGAGGAGGACGCAGCCTGTCGGGATTACCATCGCCGATCTCGGTCAGGCCCCTGCCTCCGAGATGGGCCCCGCACGTAGCAGTGCCTTCACCCACCTCTTTGCGAGCGTCCCTATCGCCGTCAGCATTGGCACGTGTGCGCTCTGCGCTATTTGCGAGGACTGCTACGCATCGTCGTTGATTCTCGTCGGAATCATTGCCAGCGGTGTATCCTGCCTCGTCCTCGGTTCAGCAGACTTCGTTTTCACCCATCCAGAGCCTGCCAAAGGGTCACCGGCTGGTGACGGAATCCTTACCTCGGACAAGGACATCGTGTTGTTGAGAGGAACAGAAGGCGCCGTGAACTCCATCACCCGCGGCAGGTTCTCCCTTCGTTTCTCAAGCGAGGGCCAGTACAATCTCATCCGGTGGTGCTCCATCCTCTTCTTCATCCAATGTATTACACAGCTCCTCCTCATCCCCCAAGCGTCGTTGTTTGGCCAAGTCATGTTCCTTACCTCGCTAGGTGTGTCCGCGTTATACAGCGCTTGGCTTTCCTCGCTGGACAAGGAGAAGATCCACCGGAAAATCTTGTTTGAGAGGGTGCTCGAGAATCCGACATTGACCAAGTACACGTTGGGCACACGCACGACCGCAGTGGTGTTTGTGCTCCTTGTCCTGCAGTTGCCAGATCCGACGGCACTTCTCAATGAACTCCTCCCAAACAATACCAAGGTGTGGAGGCAGTGGAAGACGACGATACTGGAGCGGCTGCGCCACCCCAACGACCAGTCCTTCCAACTCGGAAGCAACGTTGGCGATCCGAATGGGTTTACGCAGCAGGAGAAGGATTTGTTGGGGCTGCTCTACGAGGATGCGCGGGCTGCTTATAGTGGCTATAGAGACTATCTGCGGGTCGATTCGCTGTGATCCGAGTCTCTGATGTCTTATTCTTCACCTCCGCCATTTCTCTCTACCACTGATTCATATCACTCATGTATATCTGACTTCTTGATTTATTTCTTGGTGTCCTGTAGCCCTGTCTCTCCCTCGTGTATCATGCCTACTAGTATCCCCTTTTATCTTGAACCTATGTATCCTTGAAAATCTGCATGACTGACTCGACCCTCTTGTATCCTTGTGTATCACGCTGTGAGCATGGTCTACACTGTCACCGTTGACGTGTAAAAAGGGCTGGTGCCATTTATCATGCTCACTGTTGCTTATTCCAATGCGTTGCAGTGCATAACGGGCTAGTTCAGTTTCGACGAAAAGGACAGTGGGCCGACACCGAAACCACTTTCAGTGTAGTAAGTACGGCAAGTGAATATGATGTTGCTCGAACGTGATGCGCTTCGAACATCTTGTCCGAAGCGTCCTTCAAGGAGTGTCCGTTGAATCATGTTTATCGACTACATGGAAGCGACCACCCTCCCACCGCCCATCCATGTCGAAATATTTCCCGGAGTGACGTTCAGCGCATCGAGTCATGACGAGTCGACCTCGAGGCTCTTTGCAGGTGGAGAGAGCGTCACAGAGAGATCGTACACCGGCAGCGATCGTATCCATACCGCGTCTTGGCGGCTCTGTTGGAAACACGATGTCATACAGTTCCAACTCCTCCAATGCAATCGCAACTATCCGATTCGGACCTCGATCTGCGTGTCCACTTTGATTCTCCATGCAATCCTGAGGGGTGAGGGGGAGCACGGAAGCTAGGTCCGGCATGTAGCCGTGACTCAGTTTGAGGTACCGTAGACCTTGAAGTTGTCCCAGGACATGCTTCCAGAAGGCAGATGAGGATGGAAGATAGTGGAAATGAACACTCTGAAAGATTTTCAAAGGTGAAGTGTCGCCTATGATGCGGTCCACTGTTGACAATTCCCGGTCAAGGATGACCTGGAGAGGAATGTTGCAGCCCCAGTGCCAGTTTATGTATGATATAGAAGCGGAAGGGTCGCAGTCGCATTCCGATGCACTGAAAGTGAGTTTCACCTTTGCACTGAATTCAATGACCAAGGAAAGGATTGTCGGCTTGGACAGTTCCTGGTCTTTGAACATGCTGAGACTTTGTGAAAGGAGCGAGCAGAGCGGGGCATGATCATCAGGAGAGGAATCACGTTCGCAATGGCATTCTAGCCTGACTTGTGTTTTCAATGGAATGTTTACGCAAGACAGCAATGCGATAACCGTCTAAAGTGGAGCGGCGATCCAAAGGCGAGAAAGATGGGGTAAATAGATCTTCTGGGAGATATTGAACGCCGTACTAGAGAGAAAACCAGCAGTGCCAGCAAGGGCATCTTCGAGATATAGACGTGTGAGGTCTGGCATACAACTCAGCGTGGCTAGGAACTCCATCATGCTGTGTTGAAACCGAACAGGGACACGATGCAGACTGAGAGTCGTCAAACCACTCAGCTCGAACGAATTCAACGGCACCGGACAGTCTGTGAGCTCGAGCGTACGGAGGGCTGGAGTGGCCCCATCAAAGAGTGGGAAGGACCACTCGGAAGAATTGCCACACCGAAATTTTCAGGTTTTGCAGGCGAGGAGCGCGTGAGGAAAGCTTGGAAAGAACTTCGTGGGTATGCGTGGCCAGAAGGTGAACGTGGAGCTCTTGAATACGTTCTACATGGATCCTCACTCGCTCCATAAAGTGTAACCACCAGTTTCCTCCTGACGTCCCGGATTCACGTGTAGCTTCAACGATTCCTGCTTCGATCTCGCCAATAACTCTTCTGTACAGCGCTGCGACGTCATGAAAACGTACGTCCACAGAGTCGGGCAATTCAGAGCGACATCGCGCCAATGACAGCAAACGTAAGAAACGTCGACCCAACTAGGCCCAGTCGGAGTGGAATGACTGCTATCATTGTTATGATAGTCACGAGCGCAATGGATTTCAAGGATCTTGGTTGGAAGGCGAAAAATGAAGGAAAAGGAATTCCTTCGAGCATAGAGGCTGAATAATACCGACTTTTGTTAAATGATGTCTTCATCAATGCGCACTATGGCCATGGTCGCCGTGTCGTATGTTGGCACAGATGAAGCCGAATGCAGGTTGCTCGCGTTCGCCATTGGCGGGATTTACCAACCAGAAACAAAAGCGCGACGCTGGGAATGAGATCAGCGTCCTGGACCGCATCACGATCATTACTCGACAACATACGGAGCTCAGATACTTCTAAGCAGCGGTCCCAGTCTGGGATGAATTAACGCAGAGTAGTAGACTGTTCTAAAGGATAATGCACTAGAGGCCCCTGTCCGTAGCGGAAATAGCTACCAGTAATAGTGTGGGAAACGACAGACATCTTCCTGACTCTCCGTGCCCTACTTACTTATGTTTCAGCCATCACCTTCAGAATCGGTGTCGAACCAACTTACGAAGCAATTCAAGTCTACGCAGCACGCCTACGGCAACGATGCTCAGGAAAACTTGTTCTTATGCTATCTCTTTACACTCAAGAAAATTGGCGCGCGGTGCGACTGGATGCAACGCGTTTACTACTAATCGGGGGCGACTAACAATCCACAATTTCTTTTGTCAAACCACACAACATGTCCGTCATGTCGTTGCGGACGTCAAGAGTAACGTCAAGAGTCAGCTTCCTTCAAACATAGTTCACATTCGAGGCTGGCGGCGACATCTCAACTAGCAATTTTGCTATGACACAAGGGATCGCATAAACAATATATGAAGCTGATCTGATCTGGGCGCAGGGCGGCCATTGTCCCTGTTTTTCTAATGGGGATTTTGCTTGCATGCTTCGTAATCACCGCAGCCAAGCTTGCATTGATTTTCGCCCACCAGAGTATCGTGATCTATTTAAGACGTACAATTCGCCACCCCACACAGATCGAACATGGTTGTCGCATTCAAACGCAGTAACGAGAAATTATCTTCTCGACCCGGAATCAACTCTCGTGGAAGCCATTTCGTCCGACTGGGTAACCCGCCTTGAGTACGCTTCGTTGAGCAGGTCGTTGAGAAGGTCCACTTCATCAATCGTCTTCTTCGGCATCTTGTTCAGCACGATGCTCAACAGCGTGCTGTTGGAGACGATGTACACGCGCTGGTTCGGGAGGTTGGAATCCTCCAGGTTAGCCCGAACGCTTTTCCTTGTCTCCTCGATGAATTGCTTGCGCGCAGCCTTGTACAACTTGTTACGACGCCCGACGCCTTCCTCGTCAACTTCCTCACTGTCATATCCCTTCTCTTTCATGATGTTCAGGATATGTTGATCGGCTTTCGAACGGACAATGTACGTGGGAATATTGAATCTTCTCGCGTTGACAAGGATGGCGATGTCCGTCATAGTGAAGCGATTGTCGAAGAGCACGATGATGAAGTCAAAGACGTAGAGACCTTGGTCATTGAAGTACTGCCAATCGCGACATTTGATGGTACCCGCGCCAGGAATGTCATACCAGACGAATGGGTTCTCGGGATTGGCATCTGGATATCTGGCCATCTGGAGTGTCGTCTCTGTGACTCCTACAGCTGCGGAACCCGCGTCTCGGCTGCTCAGACCACGGAACGCGTTAACGAGGGAAGACTTGCCACTCCCAGAGATACCGGCGATGGCGAAATGGAAACAATCTTCCTTGTACTGGATGCGACGTTTGGCGGCGGCGAGTTCTTCGGGGGAGGGCGTTACGATTGGCTGGATACCCTCCTTCAATCGCTTTTCGGCATCCTCCTTGGCCTCTATGGCCTTCCGGGTCTCCTCTGCAGCGGTGCGGGCCACCTCCTCAGCCAGAGCCCTGCCAGCCTCGGCCTCGCGGCGCTGTTCATCTGCAGCCTTTTGCGCTCTCTCCGCCTCTTCCCTCGCAGCAGCCATTGCCCTCTCCGCATCTTCGCGCAACCTCTGTGCGCGCTCGCGTTCTTCCTGAGCCTCTCGTGCAAGATTTGCAGCCTCCTCCCTGGCAGCGTTGGCAGCCGCCTCGGTGAGCTCCTGAACACGCCTCGCAGCATTCGCGGCTTCCTCCATCTGCGCCCTCATCCGCTCGGCCTCCTCTTCAGCCCGCGCGGCTGCCCTGTCAGCTTCTTCCTGACGCGCCCGGGCTTGTTCACGGTCCCGGTCTGCTTGCCGTTGGACCTGTTGGGCGAGTTCTTGGGCCGCTCTGGCAGCTTCTTCGGCTTGTCTCTGGGCTTCTTCGGCTTGATGGCGAGCTTGGATATCAGCGAGGGTGTGGTTTTCTCTGTCGGGACGACGGAAAATAAGAGACAAGGCAAGGTCAACCAAGGGTCCAATCATTGGTACTAGAACGTTGCCCATGATGCAAATGCCTCTTGGAATGACTTGGAGAGAAGGACGATGGGTAGAAAAAGTTATCTACGTCAACGACCTGGACGGGACGTGGATGGGTGATGGGGTGGACGATGGGAATGGGATGGGCCAACGGTATATAACGCCATTTCACTCCGGAGTGTGCGGGGCGACGGGCGCTTGAGCGTTAGCAAATGACACCCTGGACCCCGTCGAAGTCCTTGCGGCTCAGTCCACGAACTTTAAGACTTGTGCAAAAAGAGGAATTTGATCGGAATTGCACGTTGTATCTTCCTCTACAAAAGAAGTATACCTCGTGTGCAACTCTGGGGACTTGGAGTTATAGGTCACTCGAAGGACCCAGTCATGCAGGGAGCACCATGTCGAGACATTAATGGCAGTGCGGATCTACAGACATCCATATGTCAAAGGCCTAGGAAATCATAATCATACAGGGATTCTTGATGGGAATGAATCAGGGCACCGTTTGTGCAGCGTTTGTGATTGTCGTGACGGTGACTGACGAAATGGCATGTTCGATGGAGCTGCGGTGACCCAACAAAGACGTGAATGCCTCGAGGATATCCGCGCCCACCGAAATAGGAAATAAAGGATACGAACTCAACGGCACATAGGCCTCGTTGACCTCACGAAATGGTCGGGTGATCTCGTCCACGCAATTACATATATAATACAATAAGTTTGGGCGAGTGCCTCATCGAGGTCAGACACTGTTCCGAGCTGCTTGAAACGGGAATAGAGCGAAGCCGCAAGGTTGCACAGTGAAAGGGCACGATCTAGGTGCCCCTGCGGGCGAAGTTTCAATGCATTGCGTTCGAGGGCGACTCCCTCCTCGAGATCAGGCAACGTTCAGAACTGATTGAAACGGGAACGGAGGGCACCCGCGAGGTTGCTCAGTGAAGTGGCTCGATGAGGGTGCCCCTGTGGGCAAAGTTCCAATACATTGTGTCCGAGCGCAAGCGCCTCGTCAAGGTCAGAAAGCGTTCCGAGCTGCTCGAAACGGGAATGGAGGTAACACGCAATGTTTCTGAGTGAGGTGGCTCGATCTGGATCCCCTGCGGGCGAAGTTCGAATACATTGCGTTCCAGGGTAAGTGCCTCGTCGAGGTCAGATATCGCACCCCGCTGCTCGACTCACATCCGACACGGCCAGAACATAACTACATATCGAGAGCAATCACCATAACGAAATTTGGAATCAGTTCAACCTTGAGTTCAACCATGATGATCTCATTCTACCTCGCGACTACTAGTAGCCCTCCGCCTTGTATAAGCCTCGTTGAGCAGGTCGTTGAGAAGGTCCACCTCGTCAATCGTCTTCTTCGGCATCTTATTCATCACGATGCTCAACAGCGTGCTGTTGGAGACGATGTACACGCGCTGGTCCGGGAGGTTTGCGTCTTCCAAGTTTACTCGGACGCTCTTCCTCGTCTTCTCGATGAATTGCTTGCGCGCGGCCTTGTACAACTTGTTACGTCGCTCAATGTCCTCCTCGTCATCTCCCTCGCTGTCGTACCCCATATCCATCATGACGTTCCGAATGTGTTGATCGGCTTTCGAACGGACAATGTATGTGGGGATGTTGAATCGTCTCGCGTTGACGAGGATGGCGATATCCGTCATGGTGAAACGGTTGTCAAAGAGCACGATGATGCAGTCAAAGACGTAGAGACCCTGGTCATTGAAGTACTGCCAATCGCGACATTTGATGGTACCCGCGCCGGGAATGTCGTACCAGACGTACGGGTTCTCAGGGTTGGCGTCTGGGTATCTGGTCATCTGGAGTGTCGTCTCTGTGACTCCTACGGCTGCGGAACCCGCGTCTCGGCTGCGCAGACCACGGAATGCGTTAACAAGGGAAGACTTGCCACTCCCAGAGATACCGGCGACGGCGAAATGGAAACAATCTTCCTTGTACTGGATGCGCTGTTTGGCGGCGGCGAGTTCTTCGGGGGAGGGCGTTACGATTGGCTGGATACCCTCCTTCAATCGCTTTTCGGCATCCTCCTTAGCCTCTATGGCCTTCTGGGTTTCCTCTGCAGCGGTGCGGGCCACCTCCTCAGCCAGAGCCCTGCCAGCCTCGGCTTCGCGGCGCTGTTCATCTGCAGCCTTCTGCGCTCTATCTGCCTCTTCCTTTGCGGCTGCCAAAGCCTTCTCCGCATCCTCGCGCAACTTCTGCGAGCGTTCACGTTCCTCCTTAGCCTCCTGCGCAAGCTTTACAGCCTCCTCTTTGGCAACTTTGGTGGCCTCCTGGGCGAGCTCCTCGGCGCGCTTCGCAACCTTTACAGCCTCTTCCATCTGCGCCTTCATCCGCTTCGTCTCCTCCGCAGCCTCTATGGCAGCCTCGTCAGCTTCTTCCTGGCGCAGGCGGGCTTGCTTGCAGTCCTTGTCGGCTTGCTGTTTGATCTGTTCAGCGAGGTCCTTGGCAGCTGCGGCGGCCTTTTCGGCATCTTTCTGGGCCTTTTCAGCTTGTTGGAGACCCTGGATATCCGCGATGGTGGGGTTTCCCCTCTCGGGACGGCCGCCAAACAAACTTGAGAAAAACCCTCCCATAATCCGTTCGTTGACTAGATCGAAAAATCGTCTGAGGATGAGTGAGGGTAGGGAGTCGTCTGCGATGGCGTGACGGTGTTAGGGGCGTCCAGGGGATGCGGCAAGGGTATTTAACATTTCGCATGCCAAGGCCCGTCACAACGAGGGGTGTTACGGATTCGATGATGGGCGCTAGTGGTAGACACCCTAGACCCAACGAAGTCCTTGCGGCTCGATCCATGAGCTTTCAATTCGTGTTCATGCGATAGGGTGTGTGTGATCGGAATGGGGCGTCAGTGATGCTTCGAAAGAAAGGGTTTACCTCGTGCCAGGTTTGCCTTGAGCTCTGGGGGCTTGGAAACGTATACGTGCTCGTTTATGCGGTTGAATCGATGACATCTCGCTGAGTCAGAGCGGGGCCAATAGGCTCAGTCCAGGAATTGCACTGACGGCATAAGTTATTGATGGGAATGTGTTTGTTCGGCGTTTGTGATTGTGACTGACAAAAGGGGGTTTTAATGGAGCTGCGGTGAACGGAAGGCGTAGTAGGCTGCCTCGAGGTCCGTTTAATGCTTGTGAAAAGGGCGGGAATGTGTCAGATATGCGACCGTATCAACCCATCATGATCTTCCCGTTAACGCGAGTGCAGATCCGATGGAATACTCCTGTGTTGTGAGAAACGGAAAGGTTTACGCGGAAGCCCGTCCACAACCGTATCGCCATGGAGCTGTATTTCAAGGGTTTCAAATACTCGCTTCTTCTTCCGAGCCCAATTCGAGAATTCTTTCGCCATGTATTGCACAGCAACACGAGTTTCGGTATACACACCTGCCTGAGCGTACACATGTATTCCATCCAGACGTCCACCCCGCCCTTGAGCTACCTTTCATAAACGTGTGGCTACTCTAGGGCCTAGAGCGGACCCAAGCCATTGCAGGATCACCTCAGTCACTGTCTGCGGTGCCTCTAACATGACCCAGTGACCGACGCCTGGTACTCGCACGACTTTCAGTTGATCAATAAATTTCTCGGTGTTTCGGACGGCCACTGGGGGGCAGGTTACGTCCTCGGTCCCGTAGAGGAAAAGGACGGGGAGATCAGCGTGAAGTTTCGAAGGCAATGCTGCATCTGGGAAGACGAGTCAGTCAATCGTGCGGTGTAAATTGGGCCACTCGACCTTTTTCTTCTTCGAAACGAAACTTTGTCGTACGGTAGTAAGATAGCGGGCCGGTCATGCCTCTTTGGAAGTTTGAAATATAATACTCGAATTCCTGAGATCGCAAGTCACAAAGGGATGATTTGGAACAAGAACAAAGGTCACCTTGTCGTTCAAAATACATCCGTCGGGCTCTATTCCACTGAGCAAGTGTTCCTGAAGTTCGCCCATGCGTGACCACGAGGTCGTTGTCTGACTGGGTGCCCTAAACAATAGTCGGAAGAATATAGGCAACTTCAAGACGTGTGAGGGTGGATGGGAACAGTTCAAACGGGCTCGGTCTTACACGGGCCTCGATCTCGGCAGTGGATTGCTCGGAAGCAAAGTAAACTTGATAGCCAAAGGATAGATGACGCTGAGCCATTTCATGCACCGACATGTGGTGCGTTGACGGTGGGATATATGGTACGGACAACCTACGTCGACGGTTCAACCATGGTTCATGTTCATCGAATAGAAAGCGTACATGGCGAGTGCGAGCAATCTCTCAGGATACCACAATGCGAACCTACCGGCTGTGAACGCGCCCCAATCATGGCCAATGACAACCTGGGCATTACTGAGAACATTCGATGAGCCTAAGAACGACTGGTACTGACGGCCTTTTGGACTCCCAGGTGATCGAGGAGTGCAGCAAGGTCGTCGCAAAGTCGTTTTGTGGAGTAGGCGGACGCCTCCAATGGCATGTCTGTTTTTCCGTACCCCAACATGTCTGGTACTAAGACTCGGTATCCCTGTGCGACCCAAGGACGTATCTGATATCTCCAACCATACCACAGATCGGGGAAGCCATGAAAACAAAGCAAGGCTGTACCGTGGTCGTTGTGTCTCGGTCGCTGATCTATGTAGTGATATGTCCTGCCTGTTGAAAGGCACGCCTGGGCGTGACTGAGACCGTCTGGTTCCATCTCGAGTCAGCAGGGCAGTGCCACCACCGGTGCCGCGGCTGAGAGCGAACGGCAAAGTCCGCAGTCCTTCTTTGTCACTGTCCTCCACGCTGACCGTCTGCATTGTGCCACGACGCCGTCAGAGTTCTTTTTCTTGCCAACCATCCCATATCCTTAGCCGAGATCATCATTCCCATAATCACCCGCATTTTTCACGAATTTTCACCGGTTTTTTCCCTGCTTGATCTGACACACAGATTCGTGTCGTGACTGTTCATATCACCCTAATACACAGGTAAAGCCTTTCAGCGCCCTTACGTCTTTCTCCTCGGTGTCACTCATATTCGCTTCTTGTTTCTAGGTCTTATCATGCCTGCCGCTACTTCTTATCATTCCACTCGCGCTGCGCAAACGACATCACACCCTCTGCCGCCAACTAGGAAAACCCGCACCGTCAGACGTAGAGGCAGGGGTAGGAATGACTTTGGAAGCGACGAAGAGTTTGCGCGTGAGGTCGGGACAGACTCCGAGTCCGATGACGACCATCATTCCTCCGGTGATTCGTCTACCGATTCCGACACCGAACCCGTCTCCGAGGACATCCTGTCGGCTACCCCCTCACGCATACTCACCCCAAATACGACTCAGAGCTCCGCGGATGTTCCATCACTCGACGGGTCTGCGTCAAAGCTGACCCAAGTCGTAAACGGTCGTGGCGCTCCCTTCTTCGGCGACGCTGGGAATTGGTCCGAGATGGTTGCTGAAGAGAATGCCCACGGCCCCGCTGAACTTCCTGTCATTGAATTTGCAGACTTTACTGGTCCACCGATGGACCAGCTGTCTAAACCTAGTCCCCAACGAAAACCTTCAAAACCGTCCAAGCGCCCACCGGTCAAACGTGCCGCGTCGGCGCCAACGGTTGACCGTCCTGCTGTGCACTCTCCACCCGCGTCTGAGCAACTGGAAGATTCCCATCCCGAGCCTACATCTGATCAGCCAGTTGCCTCTACATCGAGACAATCATCTCGGACTGGCTTCAGACGTCCTCCTGGCCAGTCCGCTCGTCAAGCATATCAACAACGGCTGGAGACCGATCCATCGTATGTTCCCACCGTCGGTGAATTTTGGGGTCACGACGATCGCTTATTGGACAAGAACTTGAGGAGTTTGAGTGGTTGGTGGAGAGGTCGATGGCAGGGTCGAGGACGTGGGAGAGGTTCATTTGACAGAGGGTTCATTCGTGGGAGAGGCAGAGGTGCGAGCTTTGCTGGCCCAGGTCCGGCGCTACTTGTCACTCAATCTGAAGATGGCTTGGCTACACAAGAGCAACCGCTTGCTGAGCTACCCCGCGTTGATCGGCCCTGGACGCACGATGGCTTTGAGGAAATGAAGAAGCGAGATGAAAAGAGGCGTGAGGTAGCACAGCAACAGCCAACGGCAAGACCTACTCGTGGCTTTGCCACTTTGCGTGGGCGAGGAGGATTTATTACAGGGCGTGGACGAGGCGGAGTGGCTCGAGGTGGTGGTGTCACTCCCCACCCTTCGAGATCAACTGCCACTGCTGTTGCCGCCTCTGTACCAGGAAAAATTTGGTATGCCATGAAGCCCGAATACCCCTGGACAAAGCACCTCGAAACGTCTCTTTTCCACGACAGTGGGCCCAAATCTCGCCCTGGCTGCAATCCAAGCTATCGGGTCAAGTTCCCGAACGCAGAGGCGCAAATTGTTTGTGGGTCAGCGCGGGCTGCTGAGCGCAATAAACTACTTCCTTCCCCAGAGCCCCAGGGTTCAGAGGACGGCGAGAAGAATTTCATTGTGCGCTTGCCAAAGTGGACTGCCAAAGAGAAGGTGGTGCACGCGGGGCCGGTATCCGCGGCCACCGCCGAGGAACCTCATCTCGAGGACGTCTTCACTGTGAGACCCGAGCTTGTTCCTCCCCGTGCACCTATAGTCGACATCAAACTCCCGGCTACTTCGGTAACCGTCGAAACTCCCGACGTTGTATCGACTGCCGGTCCTTCTACGCAGCCAGCAGAGCCCTCAGTCGCCTCGTCCAGCCCATTGCCAGTGCAGGCGCAACCTCCCCAGTCTACCTCTGGTCTTGTTGACGGCGTACTCCACGGACACCAAGACACTGCGGTCCCCACACTCTTGAAGGCGGATACTCCCCACGCGCCCGACCCACAGGAGATTCCTGGAGGCCGGCGCCTTCCACCTGTGCCCCCACCACTGCAGACCGTTTTCCCCCCTCCGCAATCCTCGCCTCCTTACAGCTCGCCATACGGTTATGGCTCACCTCTGCCACCGGGCATCGCAATCAGTCAACATGGCATGGCATATGAAGTGGCAACCGGGCGCCCTGTGTACCTTTCTGCTCCTATCTATACGCCACGTCCTTTAACCCACGGTATGATGACGCCGCCAGGCGTATCATATGTGCCTGGACACATGCATCATCATCCCACCGGCTCTCCAGACTTCCTGTCGGCACCTCATACCCCCCCTCTCAACGGATTCGTTGATCCGACGACTGGTAGTTCGATATTTGCGTTCCCTCGACAAAGCTCCCGTATTGAGATCCGGGCTCCTTCATCACAACTCGAGCCGAAGATGACGAAGCCGCAGCGACGACCGTCTAACCTGAGGACAAGCGCTGCCGCGTTTGAACCCCCACGATCCTCGAGCCCTGTCAACGAAGCGCAATTGTCTGCGCCTCGGACAGAAGACTACGCATCGCATGACGCCGTGGAAGTGCAGGGTGATGCCGGCGCCACATCGGAGCAGCACATGGATCCTGCCATGTACAACTACACGGCGTACCCGCATGCTTACTACTACCCGGATCAGTACGGATACTCTCAATACTATGACATGTCCCATGTGCCACGGTATGAGATGTATCAGGCTGATCCGCACGCGTCTCAGACTGCATATTACTGAGTGAACATTTTTGTGACGAGTTGCATTCCGGCTCGCCTGTTGATTTCCTTCCTTCCTTCTTTTCCTTTGTTTGTTCATTTAGTTTTGGGGTACATACACATATCGACTACTTCCCGCTGATGACCTGCTGAAGTGACGTTCCGTTCGTACAGACTTGCATCCGCGCTCCCATCCATGCATACTATTCCTCATAGTCACCCCATGCATTTGTTCTCTGTGTCCGCTCCCCCTTGTCTTGTTGCTGGTTCCAAAACACCTGTCATGATTTTTCTTCTATTGCGTAACTACATACTGTCTGTTTTGTGAATAAACTACTAGTAGAGGGCCGACTAGTGGAGTTCAGCTGAGAACTCGGGTAACCCGGGCTCATTACGTAATAACAACACAGCCATACATGATGACAAAGAATATATTTACATAACAAGTCCCTAAGAATGTGGCTGTGATCTGTAAAGGATTGCTTTGTCAGCGTGGCACATTTGATGGCAGAGACCACAGCATGAATGGCAAGACTTTCTTTGACCCCAACCACCACCACGCCGTGGTAGTCGCCTTCATTGAGCATAACTCCTGCAATTACATTCTTGAAAACAAAACCTGCTGTCATATCTCTGATAGCTAGTCGAGTCAGGACTCACATTCATTAAAGTTTGAGCGGTCGAAACCGCTCCATTTTTCTACCACTCGCTCCCGAAGCCCCCTCTCACAGCTGCCGCTTCTGCATCCTTGTTGCCGAACATGGCATTTTCACAACCGTTCCCTCGCGCTGCAAATGCACAGAAAATCCAACAGCCTACATACGGTCCAGATTTGGCCGTACGTCTCATCTGTCCGGAATGCAGAGACCCCAATCCCAATATCGTCGAGGAGTTTGGAAGTGGGGACCTTGTGTGTGGGGGCTGCGGTCTCGTGCTGGGTGACCGTATTGTGGACACCAGGAGCGAGTGGAGGGTAAGTTTATTTCCAATTTCCCGTTCATTTTTTACGGCGCTGCATACGACGTTTTCATTGTTCTATAGACGTTTGCCAATGACGAAGGAGACGACCCTTCTCGTGTTGGTGCTGCGTCGGACCCTCTACTAGAGGGCATGGAACAGCTTGATACCGTCATTAGTTTCCGGGATGGTGGGTCGGGTATCGCACGTGAGCTGCAGCGTGCAGCCTCACGCTCGCAAAGCTCCCGCTCCGAACGTAACCTCCTCACCGCGTTCCGCGACATCGGAAGCTGGTGCGATCAGTTTTCGTTACCCAAAACCATTAGCGACATCGCCAAGCAACTTTACAAGCGATCGGACGAAGAAAAGCTTCTTCGCGGAAAGCCCCTCGAGGCTGTCATCGCTGCATGCATCTTTATCGCGTGTCGCCAGGCGCACGTTCCCCGGACGTTTAGAGAGATTTGTAACTTGACGCACGTGTCGAAGAAGACACTTGGGCAGTGCTACAAGGCGCTCGAGCAGGCGTTCAATCTCTCGCCCGGTGCCACTGCACAGAGCAACAATGCGAATAACCCGTCAACTGGACCGGAGACGCTGCTCGTGCGGTACTGCAATCATCTTGATTTACCGGTTAGCGTGCAGTCGATTTGTTCGGATATCATCGTCGCTGCGCGTCAGCACGGGATCGCGGATGGGAGGAGTCCCGTGTCTATTGCGGGAGGTGCGATATACTTTACGTGTTTGTTGTTGGGCAAGGCAAAGCCCGCACGGGATATCAGTGCAGTGGCAGGAGTCAGCGAGGGGACAATCAAGCTGGTGTATAGGCTGTACTATCTTGAGCGGGAGAAGTTGGTCAAGGAGGAGTGGATCAAGGATGGCAAGGCCAACATGGATAACCTTCCTGCAGAGAAGTAGATTGGGGGGATGATGCTCATCCAGGTTTCGTACCATGCTTTTTGTATGTATTCTCGTATGTACTCTAACATTGGTATGAACTCCAATGCAATCGGAATTTTTCAATGATCCGAATGAGCTGTGAGGTGGTCATGATCTGTACATCTTATCGTTTACCTCCTCGTTTGCCACCTCGTTTGCCCTTGGACCCGCCAGCTGTTTCTCGGCCCAACGCAACACCACCCTTGCCTCTACTGACTGACCTTATGGCTTTCCGAATGTTGAGTACATCATCACCTCCTTTTTCTTTTCGAGCCCGTTTGGTGTCGCCGTCTAATTTTGATAAGAGAGTAAGAGAGGTCTGTTTCTCTTGCTCCGCGGATGCTTCTGCGGGGTCAAACTAGACGCGACATGGCCTGAGTACGAATCACCCATCCCAACAAATCACGACTCACCTTTCGCTTGACGCCGCGCATCTTTTTGTCCCCCTCGAGCTTCTTGTCAAACTTGCCCATACTGGCGGTACTGATCCGAGTCGAGGCCAACGTCTGGTCGATGTCGACTTGGCGCTTTTCACGTTCCTCGCGTGCGGCTTGGGAGCGGGCGGTGTTTTGGAGTTTCTGGCGCTCATTTTTGGCTACCCTTGATTTGCGTGCGTTCCTGGCGTCTTGTACGGGATCAACGTCGACGGCTGCCAACGTCTCAGTCCCGACACCCGCAAAAAGAAAAAAGAAAAAAGAGATACACACGCGCATCGGCCTTGACCTCATGTATCCACTGATCCTCCTTTTCCCTGTTCTTCCCGTCCCGTCCCCACCGGTTCACCCACTCCTGTTTCTCTTCGTCCCAGATCCTCTTGTCCCGACGTTTTTTCTGGATGCCTTTGGTTGCGGCGAACCGTTCCCATCTCGTGGGTGGTTTGGCTTTTGGGAGGGGTTTGGCGCGGGGAAGGGGTGTCGTGGGCGGGGGGAGCTGAGCGAGGGGTCCGTCGGGGGATGGGAGGATGGGTAGGGCGTAGAGGGCGGCGATGAGGGCTTGGATGCCGTCACGTGCGGTTGATTGGAGGTATTCTTCGAGGTTTGTGCTGCGTGTCAGAGAATAGGGGGTGGGTATCTGGATGTGAAGGTAGGACGAGGACGTACGTGTAACTTTCTTGGTCGATCGGGTTGGTGTCTGATACGGTGAGGAAGCCCGGGTCGACGTCGAGGGGTGTGTCTTTTTCGACGGTGATGGATTGGCTGGGTGAGGGACGAGTGAGGGTATGGATTGGAGAATGGATTGGGCTTACAATTTGGCTGCGTGGGACGCAAGTAGGTTGGATACGTCCATGGCGATGGTCAAGGGGATGACCTGTTGTGGTTCCGAAAAAGGAAGGGTATGAGGAACTTCATCCGATTCAGTCACAATCACAAACGCTGAGGTCTCGAGGTACTATCTACATCGGTACTTCGGCATGTAAGCCTTCATTCTAGAAGCAGACGTAACGCCCATTTTCCGATCCAGAACTCTGCTGTGTTGCAGTTCGGACATTTACAGCTGGCGCTTATCGTTCACAGCTCCATGCCTTGCTTTCACGGCGCCAGCGCCGGCGCAATATGAAATCTCCGTTTACGCCCCAACATCTCTGCCTGCATCACGACCAAGTTATGGGTCAAATTCTTGCACTTTCTCTTCGCGAGCATCCCCAGAGCGAGGCGTCCACAATTGCCAACTCTCAAGCTCGCCGTGAAACTGGAGCATTCCAGGAAGAATCTGCCAACGAGTCCCAGGGGCTCGCGGCCGAGCAGGACCACGAATGGGCCTGGATGAGCCAAGACGAGGCGAACTCGGTTGCGGAACAAATGGCAGAAGCTGAGCACTTTGCACGACGTGAACAGGTGCCCGCCGACACGGCTATCGCTGCCTGGGTGGAGGTTGCGGGGGGCACGGAGGAAGTTCAGGAGGAACACGAACAGGTACAGAAGATGCGCGAGGATGCGGAGAGGACGATGGCAGCTGCGAGGGAAGAAGCGGAGAAACCGCAAAAGGCTGCGGATGAGCAGCGCCGCGAAGCCGATGCTGCCGATACTCTGGCTGAGGAGTGTATTCAGCCCGTCGTAACGCCCTCCCTCGAAGAACTCGCCGCCGCCAAACGGCGCATCCAGTACAATGAAGATTATTGTTTCCATTCCGCCGTCGCCGGAATCTCTGTGAGCGGCAAGTCTTCTCTCGTTAACGCATTCCGTGGTTTGCGTAGCAGGGACGTTTGTGCTGCGGCTGTGGGGGTCACTGAGAGTGCACTCCAGGTGACCCAATACCCAGACGCGAATCCAGAGAATCCGTTCGTCTGGTACGAAATCCCTGGTGCAGGTGCGGTCAAACTTCATGGCTGGCAGTACTTCATCGACCAAGGTCTCTATATCTTTGACTCCATCGTCATCCTCTTCGACAATCGCTTCACACTGACGGACATCGCCATCCTCGCTAATGCGAGACGCTTCAATATTCCCACATACATTGTCCGTTCGAAAGCCGACCAGTCCATTCAGAATATCATGCTGGACATGGGGTACGACAGCGATGATGATAACGAAGATGTAGAGCGTCGGAACGAGCTATACGATGCGGCGCGCAAGCAGTTCATCGAGGCGACCAGGAAGAGCGTCCAAGCTAACCTGGAGAATGCCAACCTCCCGGACCAGCGTGTGTATATTGTCTCAAGTAACACGTTGTTGAGCGCCGTGCGGAAGAAGACGCCGAAGAAGACGATTGACGAAGTGGAGTTGCTCCACGACCTATTCAGCCAGGTGTGCACACGGCGGCGGGTCGCGCTGTAGGATGAGATGATCTCCACGAGAATCGGTTCGTGGTCGAGGGGGTGACTCAGCGCCACGGCACTCACGATATGTAACTATGTTCGAGACACGTTGGTAACTTGTGGCTCATGCGACGATTATTAACTTGATGCACAAGTGATCGCGGTGTGGTATAATACGCACACTCAGACCTCTGGCCTTAGGGATTCTGAGTGAGCGCGATCTAAACGTTCCTTGTCATGACAAGAAGAATGTTGTTTACTCCGATTAGTTCTGAATCACAATTGCAATGTGGCTGTGCTTCATGTTGTGGTTCGACAAATCATTTGGGGCACCACCGTCCCGTCGACATTGCAACCAAGTTGGACTCGTTGCGGCCTAGCGAATGCGATGTCCAAACGACCCGGAGCAGATGATAACCATTCCACTCAATAGGGGCTAGCATGTTTTACTACATGTTTCGTCGACTGGATATACTACACATCCACATAGGCAGCAAACCGACAGTACCGTAAGTAGTATGGTTACACGTATAGGAAGGGGGTGCAGGGAAAACAACAACAATGGTATGAAAGTCGTTAAAGAATCAGATCATGACGGTATGGTATCGGTATCTGAACACCGAGCCTTGGGTGATTTGACATTCTTTTGGTTAGGACGCAAAGTGCTTGTAATAGCCCTCGAATGCGGACTTCGCATCCTTAAGCAGAGTGGTGAGGAGGTCAATTTCGCTCTTTTCGAGGTCTGAGCCGTCATTCTGATCGAACTCCAGATGTGTCAACAATTTGGAGGACAACCTGCCCTCCTTCATCTGTTGAGTCACCTTGTTCCTCCACCGCTGCCACACCTGTGTGTCGTTCGGGATGAAATCCCGAAGAATTTTTCCAGTATTTATGCTGCCACGTGGACTTTCCATCTCATAGCAGACGAGGAGACAGGCAAAGACTGCCATCGTCGTCCTCGTCCCAAGACGGAATTTACGCATCTTCGGTTTGTCTAGCTTTTTGAAGAGAACCTTTCCCTGGATCTTTTCCTTCTCTAATGAAGAGAGATACGAATTGTAGGCCCAGGATACTGCAAGCGTTCCAAGGAACATGATTTGGCCGAAGAGCGTTCCTTGGGGGATGAGGAGCAGCTGGAGCAAGAACTGGACGAGGAGAAGTAGAGAACACAACCCGACGCGATTGTATGTGGGCTCTCCGCTTATTGTCAACAGAAATTTCCCTTTCGTAATCGCATTGACATCCTTTTCAGCTCCTTTCATCACGATCACTGTGTCATCCCCTATAAGCATCCCGTCACCCGGCGGCGCACCCGGTGCTGGCTCCGTGACGGTAACGAGGGAGAGTTCTCCAGAGCCAATCACTAGACAGGCGACTCCACTGGAGATGATACCAAGTAAGACCATTGAGAAAGAGAACCAGTCCGCAACCATAGCACACATGATGCAGGCTGCGAAGCTAGTTAGGATAGGGATGAAGGCAACAAGCGCGTTGCCAAGGTTTTTTTGGGGAACCTTTTGATCGTGCTTGACGTCCTTTAGTTCCAAGAAGGCGACATAGCCTGCAGCCGTCTCCCTTCCCTCAATCCTTTTCAAACCCTTTTCCTCCTTGGCTCTCTGCATCGTGAGGTATCCCAGGTGTCCGGTCTGCATCTCTGTCCCAGAGAGGGACGCGACATACTTTGGTCCTGACCTTCCATCAAGCCCAAACGAGATTGCTGGCGTGTCGTTTGGACCTGGGAATAGCCCATCCCAGAAACGTGAAGCTGCGAGTCGTCCAAACTGCTTCGCGACGGTATAACTTCCCGGTGAGTTGTACCACCCCAGCCACTTTCTCCCCTTGAAAAGGTGAACGGTGGCCATGGCTGAGATTGCCTCTTCACCACCAAAGAATCCAGCCACTCCGGAAGCATCGAGAGTGAACTTGGGATGCTGGAGGGGATTATCGAGGACGGGCATCGTGGATGGCGACGTTTCACTGTTGATCGCTTAAAGTACCCGTTTACAGTTTAATGCTCCTAACATGCAGCCTGTATCCGCACGGCACCCCTGAACCCAAAATGAACGCTGCCATTGAATGATTGGGTGGGAGTGGGGTTTTAATACCATGAGCGCTTCCTCCGACTCGTCTTACATGCTGCCTTTGTGCCACAGCTCTGCCACGCTGGGGTTTCTTCGCAAATGTTAAGCGCATCCTCCTTGGCTGTGATACATGGTAGCTGGCGTCTCTCCTGAAGTCCCTTTTCTCCGTCTTTCGACGGTAGCCATTTGCCGACTCTGCAGCAATTCCTGGACTGCGATTGCAGGACTTGTAGCGGAAAAAGGAAATTCTAGGGACGTTCCCGCGCTAAACCCAAGTGAAAGCTACTCAACACGAGGAGTGAACCGAAGTGCTGCACCTTTTCTGCCCTTCTACATGATGCAAATATTCTTGAATCTGATGGGTTGGCCTGATCGAGGGAAAATCGCCTCGAGCTCGCTGTCCGGGCCACGCAATGCTCGATTGCTTGCTTTTCTTCATTCTTGTGAACCTGCCAGTGGTACAGTCGAATCGCTCATAATGCATACTAGGATTTCGTACACTCGGCAAAAAAATGAGCGATTCAACTGTACTATGGCCTGCTACTGTAGGATGTTCACACGGTCCAGGGCCGTTGTTAAACCCAGAGACCGACCTTCCATTCACACCATGCCTTGCTGTTCCACCGGCGCAATATAAAACCTCCGTCTACGCCGCAACACCCCGGACCCCATTGTAGACGCGGGCAACTTTCCTACCTGCACCTCTTTACACAGAGAATTTCAATCAGTCCGCATCACGACTAAGTTATGGGTCAAATTCTTGCACTTTCTAATTCGCGATTATCCCCAGAGCGGCGGAGATGCACATAAGTTGCACAAGCCAGGCCTTTTTACTGGGACAGCTGACACACATTCGAAGGTTGCGATTTGCTAGTATAGATTCAGAACAATCACAAAAACTGGTCGCATACTTCCGGTCGCCGGTTCCATCGCACACTGTCGGTGCAGTGACCCGCAAGCCATCGAACTCCGCAAAATCCATTTATTACGGGTAAGAACAGAACACTTGCCTTTGTCAGAGCAAAGCTCGCCGACTGCGATGCCGTCGATCCATGCGTCTGTGTCATCATCGCTTCGTAGGAACCCATTGGTGCTGCGCATGATGGTGGTTTGCAGAAGTTGTGTCATGTTCAAACGCTGCTTATGTCGTACTAAATAGCACCTTGGATTTTTGTAGATGAGTCGCCCTCCTCGTTAACACGAGACGCTTCAACACTCCCACATACATTGTCCGTTCGAAAGCCGACCGGTGCATTCAGAATATCATGTTGGACATGGAGTACGACAGCGATGATGATAATGAAGATATAGAGCGTCGGAACGAGCTGTACGATGCGGCGCGCAAGCAATTCATCGAGGCGACCAGGAAGAGCGTCCAAGCTAACCTGGAGAATGACAACCTCCCGGACCAGCGTGTGTACACTGCCTCCAGCCAACACGTTGTTGAGCACCGTGCGGAATAAGATGCCGGAGAAGACGCTTGACGAAGTGGAGTTGCTCCACGACCTATTCAACCAGGTGTGCACATGGTGGATCGCACTGTCGAATGAGATGATCTCCACGAGTATCGGTTCGTGGTCGAGGGGGTGACTCTGCTACGGTACCTCGATATGCAACCATGTTGGTATGTCGTATATATCCTCCAGATCATGACAGCGTCAATTGGCGCGTGTCGTAACTGTTGCTTTCCCCCGTCATGTTGTGCGTCATGCGCGTCGTTGTTGTCATCGTTATTTCTGCTGTAGTGGCTTACAAAAAGCTGTAAATGCAGCTGCTGTGGGTGTCGTCACTGTCGTATACCCACGGGCGGGTCGCTGCGTAACGCAGACTCTCAGATCTCAGTGACGCGGGACGTCGACGTGCACAAGCACTTTTTGCTGGGACGGCCGACACGTCTAGGTTTCGCTTCGCTTATATAGAACAATCACACTCCCATAGGTGCGAATGCAACAACGCTATTCGGGTCCAATTCATGTGTATCACAGGCCAGCACTGATCGCGTACTTCCGGTCGCCGGTTCCATCGCAAATCGGTGGTAATGACCCGCCATCGGACCCCACAAAATCCACTCGTTACGGTAAGAACAGAATACCTTTGTCAGAGCAAAGTTCGCCAACTGCGATGCCGTTGACACATGCGTCTGAGTTGCTATCGCTTCGTAGGAAACCATTGCTACTGCTGGTTGTTTGCAGTGCAAAGTTGTGTCATGTTCAAACGCCACGCAACATTGATCATTTTTGCGATGCCAACTTTTGAAGCCTAATTGTTAGGGGCTTTAATAAGCGAGTTGCTGTATAATAAGCAAGGTATAAAGCTGGCTGCTCTCGACCTACCGTGTATTCAACAATGGAAACGCAAACGCTCACAGGACGCACTGCAGCTGGGGATGTAAAGATCCTAGCTGTGATAAAGCCTGACACAGAACCGCTTGCCACAGCGTATCGGCTCTCTCCAGAGCAAGCGACCTTCTTCAAGGCACAGACTGGAATCGACGACGATGACGACCTCAGGACTCACATTCTAGAAGCGCAAGCAAAGGCATATAAGGTCAGTGATATGATGCCGTTTTGAGTGCATCCTAGAAAGTGAACACAATTTGGAATAGGTAGCTGCCTTCCCGTGTATTCGGTTCTTCACATTCCTCCAGTAAGTTTCTCCTTCCACACTGGCACGTTCGAAATGCCGACTCTAATACAGGCCTGGGATTGCGACACTGCCAGAATACGAAAGGATTATCAAGCTTGGCCAAGAGCGTCCGGATGGGATCCTACTGGACATCGGTTGCTGCTGTGAGTAACCCGCACTGCGCGAACTTTTTTCTTCTTCCATATGTTGACGGTGTTTCATGCACTAGTCGGAGTGGATGCGAGGAAAACCGTGGCAGACGGCTTCCCACTCGAGAACGTCGTGACCACTGATTTGAAGAAAGGTAAGCGATATCACGATTTCGCGATGATATCAACCAACATTGACGTCTTTAAAGAGTTCTTTGAGATGGGTCACACCCTCTTTAATACGACGCCAGCCACCTACCCGATCAGCTTTGTCCCGGGGGATGCACTTGATCCCAACATATTGCAAATTGTCCCTCCTTTCGACAAGCCTCCTTCGACAGAGCGACCAGACTTGTCCACGTTGACTTCACTCAATCCACTCGCTGGCCGTTGTGCGGTGATCTACGCATCCAACTTCTTCCACATGTTTTCCGAGGAAAATCAACTCCACATGGCAAAAGCGTTAGCAGGCTTGTTGTCTTCTCAGCCTGGCTCCATGATATGCGGTGAACATGCCGGAAACCGGAAGAAAGGACTCTACCGTGAGGTACATGCGGGCAGGGAAATCGAGGTGTTTCAGCACTGTCCTGATTCTTGGAATGCCATTTGGGATGAAGTCTTCGCAAAGGGAGAGGTGAGGGTAGATGTGAAAATCCAATATCTAGACAGAGCTGGATTGGCATATCACCAGTTGCAATGGTCGGTGGTGAGGTTGTAGCTCGAACAGAGAAGTAATTGTATTACGTACTGGAAGTTGTTCTCCGTACCTCGAAGGATGTGGACTCGGAAGAACTAGTACGTTAGACCGTCTCGTTACACAGTGCGTGGAGAGCTACCAATAATGGCTATGATAGAGTTGTGCGCAATCCACCTATCATGCTAGCGTTAATGGCGTACTGATTGGGACCTAATACGGGTTTGACGATCCCACTCACATCCACGGGCGCTGATGGCATGCGCACCGAAATCATCGGAACGGCTGGCTATCTAAAAGCCTGATTGACAAAATAAAGGTAATGTACGTACAAATGTCTGGGCCAGACTGATTGCTCGTGCCACAATGAGCGAACCAATACTTCCCGGAGATGGTCGTGGGGCTGGAAATCTCAATGTAACGGCTATTGCAATGCAGTGTCAACACCCCGACTTTTACAGAAAGGTTCGCGAATGACTCACAGCAAGCTCCAATGTAGGAAAATCTCGTTCAGACGCTCTCAGCCGAGCATGAGGAAACTTTCGTACACTGGTAGAACCGCCATCCCATGCCTGGAGGTAATAGATGATCAGCAAGTACTAGCGCGCAGATCTCGATCACGTGGCGCTTAAGAAATACACTAGTCTGTATTGGACGGAGAATGGGGGGATGTCAGGCGGGCCGCGGGAGGGCCCATCAGTCGGCGTGGATGCAAGGAAATCTGAGCCTGCGGCACGGTTACCCGCGTCACCACTGACTTGTAGTATACTGTGTAATACGCACCCTCCGGCCTCAGGCCTCGGAAATTCTGAGTGAGCGCGCGCCGCGATCTATGTCTTGACAAGAATGTTGTTCACTCTGATTCGACAAATCATCTGTCAGTGAGGCCCGCCAGACTCGGTCTGGAGTAAGTTCGAACCTCGGGCGTGAGGAGGAACAATGAATACGTATATCCACGGTTCGTCCCGTTCGACATTTGGCAACCAAGTTCAGGCGGCGTTGCGGCTTAGCGGATCCTGCGGAGTCACCACGCATTTCAGACGACAACCCCACAAGTCCAATAGGGGCTAACATGTTTTGCACTCATCGGCTGGATAATACCACAGATATACATGAGCAGCAAACCGACAGCACTGTAAGTAGTATGGTTACACGTCTAGGAAGGGGGTGACCGTTTCCCAAGCAGGGAAAAACAACAACAATGGCATGAAAGTCGTCAAAGAATCAGATCATGACGGTATGGTATCGGTATCTGAACACTGAGCCTTGGGTGATTTGACATTCTTTTGATTAGGACGCAAAATGCTTGTAATAGCCCTCGAATGCGGACTTCGCATCCATAAGCAGAGTGGTGAGGAGGTTGATATCGCTCTCTCCGAGGTGTGAGCGGTCATCCTGATCGAGTTCCAGGTGTGTCAACAATTTGGAGGACAACCTACCCTCCTTCATCTGTTGAGTCACCTTGTTCCTCCACAGCTGCCACACCTGTGTGTCGTTCGGGATGAAATCCCGAAGAACTTTTCCAGGATTTATACCGCCGTACGGACTTTCCATCCCATCACAGACGAGGAGACAGGCAAAGACTGTCATCGTCGTCCTCGTCCCAAGACGGAATTTACGCATCTTCGGTTTGCCCAGCTTTTTGAAGAGGACCTTCCCCTGGATCTTCTCCTTCTCTAATGAAGAGAGATACGAGTTGTAGGCCCAGGACACTCCGAGCGTTCCAAGGAACATGATTTGGCCGAAGAGCGTTCCCTGGGGGATGAGGAGCAGCTGGAGCAAGAACTGGATGAGGAGGAGTAGAGAACACAACCCGATGCGATTGTATGTGGGCCCTCCGCCTATCGTCAACAGAAATTTCCCTTTCGTAATCGCATTGACATCCTTTTCAGCTCCTTTCACCACGATCACTGTGTCATCCCCTATAAGCATCCCGTCACCCGGCGGCGCACCCGGTGCTGGCTTCTTCACGGTATCGAGGGAGAGTTCTCCAGAGCCAATCACTAGGCAGGCGACTCCACTGGAGACAATACCGAGTAAGATCATTGAGAAAGAGAACCAGTCCTCAACCATAGCACACATGATGCAGGCTGCGAAGCTAGTTAGGATAGGGATGAACGCAACAAGTGCGTTGCCAAGGTCTCTTTGAGGAACATTTTCATCGTACTTGACGTCCTTTAGTTCCAAGAAGGCGACATTGCTTGGAGCCGTCTCCCTTCCATCAACCCGTATTAAACCCTTTTCCTCCTTGGCTCTCTGCATCGTGATGTATCCCAGGTGTCCGGCCTGCATCTCTGTCCCAGATAGGGACGCGACATACTTTGGTCCTGACCTTCCATCAAGCCCAAACGAGATTGCTGGCGTGTCGTTTGGACCTGGGAATAGCCCATCCCAGAAACGTGAAGCTGCGAGTCGTCCAAACTGCTTCGCGACGGTATAACTTCCCGGTGAGTTGTA